>CAWVOI010000107.1:1554231-1786277 GCA_963930915.1 Forcipomyia taiwana | reverse complement strand
GCGTTAACTTATGAAAAGAGTCCACTTCACTTAAGAGAAACCTAGATAAGCAAACTAATACGGTCCAAACTATCAGGGAGGCTAAAATTATGAAACGGTGTTTTAAGAGATAATAATCGATTACACTCCCATATTCTAACTGAAATATTTGATACCATGTTTAAAAGTTTTCTCACCTCGTACCACAAAAAACCTGGTACACAAAAAAAATCTAGACTTAACCTCCTGGAAAAAATTTGTAAAATTCAAGTGCGGCTAAAATTATGAAACGTAGTGTAGGTTCTCTGGGGTTCCACTCGCGTTTTCATAACGAAAAAGGCGATTACATCACCGTAGTCGTGGTTTTATACATTTTTATCAGGAGAGGGTTCAGAAAACATTCATTTTTTCGATGAAAACTTGAATGATTCCCGTCAAATGTGGTATTGCCGTAATCTTTATTAAATTCCTCGTCTGTTGATACCAAATTGGCAACTAGGCAAGGTCTGGTTGCGAAATAGTGGGTGGAGAAAGATTTACCCTGATATACGTGAAAGTTTATTTTGGCCGATAATTTCAGAACCGGGGGTTGCAGCTGCCTAAAACCTTTTACAAAATTGTAGCTGCTTTCAAGACACGCATTTTGATATACAAAACTTGGGGGTACGCGAAACATTTCATTGTTAAAATCAAAGTCGGAAAAAGTTCGGGACTCTTCGTGAGATTAGATTAGATTGTACTGGGAGTAAAAGGTCACGGAGGTCCCGAAGGTCCTATTGTGACCCATCTTGATAGAGTCAAGAGTTCCTCAGTAGCGCCCCCCATCTTATACTGCCGTACGCGCCATAGCAGTCGCATTCTTGGCTTGCACCAAGAACACAGTTGAGCAGAAGTTGCCTCAGCTGAGTATCGAACATACGACCTCTCGATCGCAAGTCCGTTACTCTACAGATAAGGCTATCTCTGCCCCTACCCTTCGTGAGAGAGAAACATCGACCTTCGAAAAAAATCAAATCGCCTATATAGGCGATTTTATTTTAATTTTTTTTCGAAGGTCGATGGAGAGAAATCAAAAAGTTCGGGACTAAATAGTCCCGAACTTTTTCCGAAGGTCCCCCAAAGTCAGCCCCAGGAGACCTCGTTTCCCAAAAATCAGGGTCATCCGATCGCTATTCACGAAGTTATCGTGATTTCGGATGAAGAAAAAAGCGCGGGAAAAAAATTCGGGACTATTTCAGACTCCGAACTTTAATTTTAACAATGAACAGTTTCGCGTACCCCCAAGTGTTGTATATCAAAATGCGTGTCTTAGAAGCAGCTACAATTTTGTAAAAGGTTTTAGGCAGCTACAACCCCCGGTTCGAAAATTATCTGCCAAAATAAAGTCTCGCGAATATCAGGGTAAATCTTTCTCCACCCACCATTTCGCAACCAGACCTTGCCTAGTTGCCAATTTGGTATCAACAGACGAGGAATTTAATGTAGATTCCGGCAATACCACATTTGACGGGAATCATTCAAGTTTTCATCGAAAAAATGAATGTTTTCTGAACCCTCTCCTGATAAAAATTGATCAAAATTTATGCAACCACGACTACGGCGATGTAATCGCCGTTTCGGATATGAAAACGTGAGCGGAACCCCAAAGAACCTATAATGGACGAAACGGGGATAAAATAACGCAACTTTTTTGCACAGAAAGTCTCCGTGAAACGGCCTAATAAGGCCGCAATGAGCAAAATAAACAAACATTCACATACATAAATAAAACATTTATTTGACACTTGGAGCCCTGGGTATTTGGATGGGCATACCTGGCAAGAAACCTATGATTTGGTCTAGAAAGGTGTGAGTCTGAGCTACAAACTCATTCGCCTCATTGAAAGTACGTAGCGTATCAAAAATTGAAAGCGCTATTTAAAAATACTTCCAACATGGCTCCCGACAGAAAGGACAAGATCTGTTGATACCTCACCTGATTCGGCTCCTTAGGTGGAGCAACGCCTTGAGCTACCTACCAACGGAGTGGAGGAAGGTGAGGGTGGTATTCTTCACCAAGTCATATAGATAAGTCTGATTCGATTAGTCTAAATTTTGTGTTTCTGAAAACAAGGAAGAAGCTCATCGACCTGCACAGACAGCCACGTGAAAGGCCATTTCATCGAGGACAGTTTGCCTACCAGCCGAGTAAATCCAAAGGTGATGCACTGCATTAATGGTAAGACGTGGGGAAAATGGCTTGAAGTATTAGGAATGGCTCTGCTGGCGTCCATCAACATCGAAGGCACTAAGGGTAATGCTGACTTTGGCTAAATAAGGACTTCTATTGAAAGAAGACTTGATATAGGGTTGGTCGAATGGAAGTCGAGGGTGCTGGAGTATGGCCACAAGAAGATGCCCTCTGGTGGGCGTGTTGTCTCCTCTTATGTGGTCACAAATGTGCTAACTTTTATCAAAATCTAAACATATCAGTATCCAAAGGTTCAAGCCCCATTTTGAATCAGAATCATCCAATACACAATTTAATAATATTTTCTCCAGAAGTGTACTACAGTTTTCCCTCGCATTTAACGATTGGTCTCTATGTGGGATATTTACAAGAAATAAGGTTATAAATGGGAAATTTTCCAAAAACAAAACGATTCAATCGCATAATGAAATTTGAAAAATTTTCTGACATTAGATGGCGATCAAAACGACCATTTTATGAGTGTTGGTTAAGGTCAATGTTGTGATCGTCAAATGCGAGGGAAAACTGTAGATCGAGAGAAACTCTATGTATCTCAGATACCTTGACTTGGTTTCTACATACAATTCTAGAGCCCAGCTTATTGTAACGCAGTGGCTCTACGCAATTGTATGAAAGGGGTGAATTTTGGTAAAAATTCAACAATTTTTTTTCCAATGAAGTTTTAGATTTTTTCCCCAAAGCTATTTGTTTTTAATAAGTCATAGCCTACAGAAAAAACTGCAGAAAAATTTTACTCAAAGGCTTAAACAATAAGCTAGTTATGGTCAGTAAAAGTTGACCCCTCCCACAGAGGATGCCAAAAAGTCAAACTTTGAAGGCCAATATCTCGAGAACGGTAGATCTGAGAAGAAAAGTCTCCACATTAACCTTTTCACATTTTCAAAGGAGAATCCAACTAAATCCACTTTTAAAACAAAATCTCACCAACTTTTGCTATCTGGGTGTCTAGCTCTAGGGACTTAAGTAGTCTGTGCTGTTGAAAAATTTAATTTTAACTTACGGGTGCACAGTTGTTTCTTGAATTTGTTGTTCTGCAATCGAATCTTTTGATAATTCCTGAAATAAAAATGTGAATGAAAAATAACTTAGCATTGCTCTGATGCAAATGTGAGCTGTTATATAATAGAACATTACGCACCAAGGGGGCATAGGAGGTTTTTAGCTCCTAGGACTGGACATTGACCAGTCAAGGGAGCGAACCAGTCAAGGGAGCTCAAAAATCTCACGCCCCCGAAGTCCGCATAGTACTTTTCATCCGTATAGTACTTTTATTTCACCGATGCAACTAGAGATGTGCGGTGGGTACCCGATACCCAGACAAATTAAGTCGTAACTAGGGGGTTTTACAGGGTACTCAAAGGGCGATGAATTGTGTGGAAAGCGGCTTGTTTTTGGGATCCTGGGTGGCTAGAGTCGCCAAGAGATGCCAATTTAATTGGGGCTCGTGAGTATAATGGTGGCAGCCGTGTCACACCTTCATATCTCGGCTTCCAGAGCTGCTAGGAAGGTGACCTTGGTACCCATGGACGCGTAAAAATTCCAGGAATACGTTCCGTAAAAATTTGTCCGAATTAAGGGCATTTGCAGTAGTTAAAATGTAAAAAAACTGAGTTGTTTTACTTTGAAAAGTCATAGCGATTTAAGGTCAAAAGATAACTTGTACCCCTCAATAAGGAGTGTAATTTAAACATAAAAATAGTCGGCCGCCATGTTGGAAGTATTTTAAAATGGCGTTTTCATTTTTGACACGCTATTTGATGTACTTCTAACATGGCGACCGGGGTTGTGACATATGAGTAAGAGTTGCCCATTGACCCAAACTATTTTTTGAAAGAAAAAATATGCGAGGGGCTGGGGGTTAAATTTTGAGATATAATTTTTTAGAGAGAAACATGTTTAAAGCTTAGTCGGGGACAAACGCATTTGAGTGCATTTTCAATTCACTTTGTTGTAAAAGTTGGGTTGAAGTGATAATATTTTGTCCCGAATTCCATCAGGGCCTGTTGACATATTACGTAACGGTGAAAATCGAGATTTTCGACCCCCACCCCCCCCCCCCTCTGTCACGGATTGTCCTATATAACAGTACTTGGGTTTGAACTGACTGTCAAGGAGCGGCCGACACCCCCCCCCCTTGGACCGTGACGTAATATGTGAACAGCTCCTCACTGCAGAAACTTATTGGACCTCTGAATTCGATCCCACAGGCCATAGAGCCTTAATGTATTTAGAAGGATATTTTACTAAATTTAGTGTCATTTAACATTCGCCCAAGTTTCAGTTTGATTGGAGCTACAAAATTTTCGCCTCATACAAACTGTGGGAGCTCACAACTCCTCACTCTTAGGTCATAGAGACTTACTGTGGAACTGTTTTTTGCTGGATTTAATGCCATTGAACAGTTGCAGAAGTTTCAGCGCAACCGGTTGAATGTGAAATTTTGCCCCAGGGTTTGTTCACATATTACGTCACGGTAAAAATCGAGATTTTAGATACCCCCCCCCCCCTCTGTCACGGTTTGTCCTATAAAACAGTACTTGGGTATGTACTGACTGTCACGGAGCGGCCGACACCCCCCCCCTCCCTTGGACCGTGACGTAATATGTGAACAGCTCCCTACTGTTCGCCAAGGGAAGTCTTGGGTGGCCACTTATTTACCTCCCAAGTAAATTTTTTTACATTTTTGAGACCATGATCCCGAACAAATGTTGCTCGATTTGTCATTTTACATGACCATTCTGAATTTCAGCTCAATCGAAGCAACTAAAATTTTCTCCCCTTTGGAGGCCTCTCACCCCACCCCTTTATGTGATAGGGGCAAACATGTGTTCAATGATTTGCTAGATTTGACACGATGTATATAATATCCAAAATTCAGCTCAATCGGATGAAGTATATGTAACTTTCATACAACGGGAAAACCCCCTTAATTACCCACCAGGGCTTGTTCACATATTACGTAACGGTGAAAATCGAGATTTTCGACCCCCACCTCCCCCTCTGTCACGGTTTGTCCTATACAACAGTACTTGAGTTTGTACTGACTGTCACGGAGCGGCCGACACCCCCCCCCCCCCCTTGGACCGTGACGTAATATGTGAACAGCTCCCCAGGCAGTTTTTGGGAAAAACCAAAACCTTTCGCCCACCCTCCAGACCATACATGACATCATGCAAAAAACCGCAGGTCTCTAGCTCTTGTAGTTTCGGAGCCTTTGTGACTCAGACGGACAGACAGACAGACGGACAGACGGACATATTGGACACATAAGTGCATTTTTTTCAAAATTGATGAAAATGCACTAAAAATTAAAGAAACTTCATAAATGCGAAGTTAAGCATATTTTTTTCAAAAATAATGCCTTAACGGCATATAATATGGGTAAATCGTCAGTTTTTGAGGTTTTGAGTAGGGGTTCGGCGGCCGCTAAATTAGCTGAATTGTGAAAAAATTCATTTGCTATGAAGTGTTGAATCAGTTCGGCACTAAACTACCCTATTAAAATTTTGAAGGAAGATCTTTCCCCCTTCTTCCTCCTAATCTTCCTTCTAGCAACAAATCTGCCGCAGAAAATTGGAAGATCTTCCCCCATTCTTCTTCCTCCGCTGAGAATCTACGGCAGATAATTGCACGTGAATAGCTGCCCTAGCCCGTGGAACGCCCATGGCAGAAAAATCTTGTATACATCTTACTAATCTAACTGCTGCCATATTAAATAACGGCAGAACTTCCTGCTGTTGTTCAGCAGCTTGCGGCAGATCTGCCGTAGATAAGGAGAAGGAATAAAAGTTGATAGGGATATGAGCTATCATAAGGTGTTCAAAATACAAAATAAAAATTAATTTAGTCACTTATATTTCATACATACTTTTATATCTCCTTGTTGACTGCCAGTAAGATAATGGACTTCTTCTTCAGATGGAATCTTATTTGGTGAGTTTTTAGTGTCTGGTTTTGCATTATCATTCAAATCAGTTGGCCATCTTGTCTCTTGAGTTTCCAACCGAAAACGTGATCGTTGTCGTCCACGAATGTTTGGCTTAATTTGAGTTACCTGTATTTAATAAACGTGTTAAACTTTTGCGCCTTCATTTATACTAAAGTTTGCCTGTGACAAGACAAGAAATATAGTTAACGCAAAACAGTTAGTGTTAAGAGCGAAACTTGGAACGAGCAATACGAGAACTGCGCAAAAAAAATTTCTTTATTTTCACAGAGACGATGAAATCTTTTGCTGTTTAAGGTTGCCATCACACTACAAAAAATTGCCCGATTTTTGGCAATATTAGTTGCCCTGATTCTGATTATTTGCTCTGGGCAAAAATTGCCGCAATTTTGCGGCCACTGGAATTGCCTGAAATTGCCCAAATCGTGGCAATTTAAATTGCCTAGTGTGATGGCACCATCACACTACAGAAAATTGCCCGATTTTTGGCGAAATAAGTTGCCCTGATTCTGATTATTTGCTCTGGGCGAAAATTGCCGCAATTTTGCGGCCACTGGAATTGCCTGAAATTGCCCAAATCGCGGCAATTTAAATTGCCTAGTGTGATGGCACCGTAAGAGTAGTCAAGAGTTTTTTGGGGCTACTTTCCGACGGTTGCTCTCAGCTCTCAGGGCACGTAGAAAGGCGAATGATGGCTTGAAAGTTGCACACACTCTTCAAAGTCTGCACGAGCTATAGTTTGGTCCTGGATTTTAAGGGGCTTTGGAATTCTGAGAGTTCCCCTGGAGGCCTATCATATGGGCCCGTTCTCCACTATTTCCTTCCGGACCCCCAAATATTATATTTTTTCCAGATAGCCCGTGAAAAATAAAGGTCACTTTGCCACGGAAAGTCCTATCTCCGGAGGCTCCTTCTATTTATTTTCGAATTTTCTAAAAAAATTGTCCGTCAAAATTCACGGTAGCCATGACTTTTGAAAATTGATTTTCGTAATATCGGGCTACGTTTTTCTCAAAAACCACTGAACCTAAAAAACTTCTCATCATCTCATTCAAAAGGAGAAAAAAAATCTAGAAAACTTTTTCAAGGAAACTTTTTTATGTTTTACCTGAGCTCCGCTAGAAGGGGATTTAGTTTTTCAGTTTTTGATTTTTCACGCCCAAACGGTAGCTCAAAAAACTTTTGTTATTTGGAAAGGGACTGAATTTAGCCGTTTTTAGCACATTTTTTATTTATAAAAAAATGAGCTATTGCTAGCGGCACTGTCCGTCTGTCCGTCCGTCCGACTGTCCCCAAAAACGATTTGGCGATTTTGACCAAATATGGTATAAAATCGTTTTTTTGGACACCTTTTTAGTGCATTTTCATCCAGGTCAAAACAAAGTTCAGCATCAGATACATCTCAAAGTGTTCTAGCTAATTTTGAGATTGGAGCCCTTGTTTGGAAGCTACGGGGCTAAAACCCCAACTCAAAACCTCAAAAACTGACGATTCAGAGGTATCATATCCCGTTAAGGGGGTGGGGTGAGAGGCCTTCGAAGGGGGGAAAAATTTAGTTGCTCCGATTGAGCTGCAATTCAGAATAGTCATGTAAAATTACAATTTAAGCAACTTTTGTTTCGGGTCATGGTCTCAAAAATGTAAAATAATGGACTCTGGGGGTCAATAAGGGGCCATCCAAGACTTCCCCTGGCGAAATGAAGGGCGAAATTTCGAAGTCAACCGATTGAGCTGAAACTTTGCCAATTGTCAGATGATGTTTTATAGGACAAACCGTGATGTTGCCATCACACTACAAAAAATTGCCCGATTTTTGGCGAAATTAGTTGCCCTGATTCTGATTATTTGCTCTGGGCAAAAATTGCCGCAATTTTACGGCCACTGGAATTGCCTGAAATTGCCCAAATCGTGGCAATTTAAATTGCCTAGTGTGATGGCAACGTGACAGAGGGGGGGGGGGGGTATCTAAAATCTCGATTTTTACCGTAACGTAATATGTGAACAAACCCTAGGGCAAAATTTCACATTTATAACGTTGTGCTCAGGATCCCGTGGACTTAGTTTGAAACACAGCACGTTATATAAATTGATTTTTATTCACAAGTTTCAGTTTCTGTTGCACTTGTCAGCTTCTTCTGTCGAAGTCTCGATCTCAAGTGAGGTGGGAGGAAACGCAACGTGTATGCGCAAGGAAGTCCGTGCGTGAGCGTACGGAAGTGCGTTGTTTCCGGATTCGAATCGCGGATTCAAACTGGACGTTACACATTCAACCGGTTGAGCTGAAACTTTTGCAACTGTTCAATGGCATTAAATCCAGCAAAAAACAGTTCTACAGTAAGCCTCTATGACCTAAGGGTGTGAAGCTGAGGGCTCCCAAAGTTTGCATGAGGTAAAAATTTTCCAACTCCAATTGAGCTTAAACTTAGTAAAATGTTAGATGACATTAAATTTAGCAAAATATCCTTCTACATTAAGGCTCTATGACCTGTGAGATCAAAGTCAGGGGTCCAACAAGTTTCTGCAGTGACGGAATTTGGGACAAAATATTTTCACTTCGACCCAACTTTTGCAACAAAGCGAATTGAAAATGCACTCAAATGCGTTCGTCCCCGACTAAGCTTTAAACATGTTTTTAACCCAATGTTTGGGGTGCCTAAAAAAACTTTGGGAAAATAAAAAAAAACAATTTTTTTTCGTGTGTTTGTTCTGAACCGCCTTGACGATGAATTTTGTTGCCAAACAACACACGTAAAAAAATTTTTTTTACTTAAGTTTCAAAGGGGTACCTCGCCTTGAATTTTCCCAAAAGCATCTAGTCATCCCTAGCTTTTATTCCCCGGCTCATCTTTAGTTTACCACTTCATAAAACGGCTCACCGATTTCATCCTTGGGCTCACCTTTGACTCACCAAATTTATTCCCTAACCCACCTTTGGCTCACCACGTGGGCCAATTTAGGCCAGCCTACATCGAACTGATGTTTTTCTTGCGCTCCTCTTCCTTACGTAGAGTGCTTCTCTCTTATTTCTCTTGAAGTATTATTTCGATCGAAATAAAATTTTTTCGATCTTATTTCTCAAATACCAAATCAAATACTCGAGAGAATTTTATTTTGATCGAAATTATACTTCAAGAGAAATGAGAGAAGTCATCATTTCAAAGAGCACCAATCCTTGATATGGATTTATAAATAAAAAATGTGCTCGCCTGTGCCCCGAAAAGGCTTTCTTTAATTTTTTTTTGGTTCTTTGTATCTTTAAAACAGGCCAATCTAGGTTTTCTTATTGTTCCAAATTTTTCTCAAAGTGGGTATACATAAAACGCTTGATTGTAGGCCAGATGAACTGATTCATCTCGGCAAGAAGGCATTAGCAATTTGATTTTTTCAGTACAATCCAAGTTACCTGGGCTGAAATAATCGAGATAAAGAGGGGACAACACTTGCTAAGCTTAAAGGTGTTCCATAAGTGCTCATTATTACTCAAATAGTACAACCTTGAAAGAGATAGTCATAGAATATTCAAGTGCAAGTCTACTATGAAGTTTCAAAATAAAGTAAAATAAAACATACGAGACAAGGGACCAAAATGCCAAAAATTAAGATGAATATATAAAAAGCAAAATCGGAGATTAAGCTTAAGGGTGCATTTTCAAAGATTTCGAGAGACTAAACTTTGAGGGCCCCTAGCTCCATCCCTGTACATGATAGGGGATATATGTGGTACCATGGTTTGCTAGATTTGACACAGACTACAACATACTAAAATTTCAGCTCAATCGGATGTAATATAAGGAGTTTTCATACAAACGTGAAACACCCCCCATTCCACCCCAAGAACCTGCACCCCTACAGACCATGCCCTACACGATGCAAAAACCACAGCTCTCTAGCTATTCTGGTTCTCGAGTTGTAAAATTTCGGACAGACAGACAGACGGCAAAGCGGCCACAATAGTGCATTTTTTGCAAAATGCTGAAAATGCACTAAAAATCGGCCCAAATTTGAATAGTATCGTAAAAAACGTCGAACATTGGGAAACTTAAGGGTATTTTTCAGAATTTCGCGCTATTCCGGATTTAGAAAGACCTAAATAAACATATTTTAGAAACAAACCTCTCCTGATTGTTGGCTTGGATTAACTTGGGTTCTGGTTGCAATACTTTGCTGCCGTCTGTTTGATTCCTCTATGGCTCTTGACCTTGTATTATTTTGATTTTTTCTGCTGTTGATGTCAATTTGCGCCGGTCGGATGGTTTTCAGGCGAAATTGCCCTCTGGCTTTGGAAGTTTCTTCTTGCTCACTTACTTCAGTAGGTTCATTTAACAACAACTTAGTTGGAGTTGTCACTGTTTGTAGCCCTGATGGCTGAAGAGAAAAGTTAGGTCGTCTTCTACCTTTGTGCGGTCCAGGAATACTTGATGACTCACTCGAAGTTGTTGTTGCAGGTGGTTTAAATGTTGTGAAATGAGAGTTTGATTTCCTATTGAAAAAATTTTTTCTGCGGTCATCATTAATCTCCGTTGTAGATTCATTGGGCATGACTGTATCTTGTGCAGGCGGTAGATGTATAATATTTTCGCTCTTAGTATATACAGCTTGATCCTTGTTAATTATAGTTAACCTATCATCTCTGTAGTCTGTGGTGTGGTTGAAAGGAATATCATCTACAGGTTCATTCTTAACTATGTAGGTATCAATTTCATGGCTTAAAGCCTTTTCTTTTTCAATTAAGGTATCAGGAGACAAAGAAGTTGTAATTAGGGTGAGGTTCGGCTTTGCAACCGGATAGTTTTGTTTTAAGACATCTCGTTGATACTCCAGATCTTTTACAACTTTTTCCTTTTCATTTTTGGAGGATGAAGTACGTCCACGGGACCTTAGTCGTTGCCTATTAAGAATTATATTTATCTATTAACATATAAATTAAGCATAAAAAAATGTTCAATTGATGCACAAAAAATTTCATAAAATAAGAGCTATTTAAAAAGGAGAGCAAATTTTAAAGGTAACACAAATATAAAACCGTGCGTTTGGTCTCACGTTCTGTAATCCGTGACTTTTTGTGCATTTTTCCTCAAGTAGAAAAAAATTAAATCATATCAAATAAAATAATAAATCAAAGATCAAGTATGAGAAGTGCATAAGTAAGATCAAGAATGAGAAGTACATTTTCCCCGATTTAATTTTGAGGGAATCTAATTGCCTTATGTAATTATAAGAGTTCAAAAAATGTATTATGAACTCTAATTAGATTCCCTCAAAATTAATCCCAGAAAAATGCACTTCTTTCACTTGATGTTCGATTTTGGCAACAAGAGTTGCCTAATGGGATAGCTACTTAAGAGCTTACAAGCTTTATATTTTTTTTCCCTGAGAAAAGAATGTGTAACCACTAAACGTTCTTGGAAATTTCTAACGGCAATTCAATTTCTACGTCAGTTAAATTGACTCAGTGTACGACTGTTAGTCTGTTATGATAATCGTTGGCTTATCGAATTCAAGAAAGCGGATCTAACTTTTAGTAAATTACCTTTCTTCCGGGGTTGGATTATATTTAACTCGGTTGGGATTTCTGACAATGTTTCTGTCTCGATTTGGGGTGTTTGTTGATGAAACAAAATCGAAATTGCTAGGTAAAGTCGATGATGGACGTCTTGATCTGCTCTTTTCGGGATTAAGTTTTATGGCAAGACTAGATGACTGTGGATTTCGTCCACGAATTGGAATACGAGTATTCATTACATTTTTATTTGTATCCATCCATTTATCATCAGTCAATGAATTGATCAAACCTGGTAACACTGGGCTGATCGATGGAATTTCCGACGCTGGATTTGGAGTTGGATTTGGAGTTGCAGCATTTAATAGTTCGTGCAATGTCTCAGTGGTTAGATTGGAGTTGTGACCGTCATAAAAATTAGGGTTTTGAGTGCTAACTTCAATTGTTGATGACAAAGTTTGTGCTTCAGACTTAAACTTGTATGTTTTTGTTGACTCTTTGTTAAATAATAGTTCTGCACTTTCAGTTGGTCGTCTATTATTAGCAGGTCTCGTTGGTGTATACGAAGGGCGAGATACATGTTTATATTGTTGTGAAGTATCAAACGGTGGTGTACTGATAACAGGTCGTCGACGCAAAGCAAAGCGATCATCTTCAGCAAATGGTTTGATTGTAACATTGGGCACGCGGAGTGGGTTTTGATTGTTGGTGTCAGGATATTTTTCATAGGGGTTAAGCTCGATATCTGCATCTTTTAAATTTTTTACACCAATGTTAGTTAGATACTGACCATTTAAGTTAATAAGTGTACCGTCAGTTGCAACAAAAGTTGTAGGTCTGTGGAAATTTAGAGGCGTTGATTCTTCCTCTGGTTTTGGAGTTGAAAACACCTCTTTACTAGGTGTGATAGGAGTAGTTTTCACAGAAGAGTCTATTGAAGTAATTGACCTTCGAGTTGATGGAGGATCGTTGAATTCGAATTGTGAAGGGCGATCAGAAGGTTTACGGGGAAGTGGGCTATTAGCTGAACTCAAGAAAACATTGCTGGTTACAAATTTACTATTAGTGTTGTAGGTAAAGTAATCGGGTTGTTTGGTGGCTTTGTAATCTGGCTTCACTGAGTCAACCAACTTAAACTTGTGAACAAATTGGCTGAAATTATTTTGTGCATCATCGTCGCCCAACGAAGAAAAAAATGTTTGTGGTGCTGCAGAAGTCAGTGATAGTTTGTAATCATTACCAAAATTATCAGGAGCTCTTGTAGTTGATTGATAAGGTACTTGAGAATGTGAAGCAGGAGTTACTACACTCGTTGTGGAATAATCGTCTAAAATTTTGTGAACATAATTGCTTGAAGGTTGCTTTGTTGGTGATATTCCTTTTATCTGTGGTGAAGGAGTACCTACATAACGATTGGTACTTAAACCTTTCTCTTCGAAACCCTGGGTTAAGGGTTTTGTCAAAGAATTATGATTTGACAATAGATTTACTGTAACAGTTTCCAATTCACTATAATTGACAGGATTTGGCGATAGAACTTGTTTTATTTGTTTTTCCATTGGAGTATTTATAACCACTGAGCCAACATGAGGAGCCGGAAGAGGAATCTTTGCAAATCCAGGAGGTGTATTGTAGCTCAAAGGAGCCACAAAAAAAGGCAAGGCCTCAATTTTACGGCCAGTTCGGCCCCAATCAACGCTAGACAAATAAGGAAGATCAAATTTAGTGTATCCTCTTGGAGCTACCATGTCATGGGGACCTATGAAAACGTTTGGTCTTCTATTACTAGGAGCGTCAAGAACATCGATGGCTGAAGCTGATTTCAGTTGTATCAAAACATCATTCAATGAGGTTGGTTTTCCTGTGCTTAGTTGAAATATTGCCAGTGGAGGTTGATAAGGCCTTAGATTAGGACTATTTGGTCTAACAGAAGCCGCATAGTAGTTAGAGCTAGCTACAGACGGATGTGACGTTGTAGTGGAAGTAGTTAATTGAGAGTTAGGCTGTTCAGTTTCAGATTCATAAAAGTTGTTGATTAAAGCAGCATTAACATTCTGTGCTAGTCCATTAAATCTATCAAAAGTGAGTCCTGATTTTTTTTTATTAAATGTTTCAAGGGGAACATACAAAAGCTGCACATCTTGATCTCCTTTTTGCTGCTGAGGATAATTTATGTTTGGTGTTTGTTGAATGAAAGGCTGAGCTGTGGGTAGGTGAACTCCAGTTGTTTGTGTTTCCACTTGGGTTCCAAATGAAAATTTATTGAAGGGGCTATTATAGCTGACTGAATGCTGAATTGCAGGATCTAAATTCAAATGACTTGGAAAAAAGGCATAACGTAATGAACGATCAGCATTATTTTGTAGAGGAACCCAGTCATTAACTTGTTCAGGTAAAAAGTTCTGTAGTTGGCTCGACCATCGGTCAGCAAATACGACGGAGATAGTACAAAATATCCATGTTGTAATGGTGATTTTCCAGCTCTTCATGTCTGAAAAAAAGTAAGCTTGAAAAACAAATAGTTCAGACTTTTTATTTTATTTTATTTTATTTTTTTGTGGCTTGAGGTAAGTAGCCATGGCAGTTTCTTAAGGATCCGATTGTAGCCTGTTGCGTTTCACCTAGACTGGGCGCACCAAAAACCAGTGCAGGAAGCCCTGCAGTAGCGGGCGCTCAGCCAAGATGAGTGCACGACGAGGCAACATGTTTTTTAATTTTTCAAAAAAGTTTGACAAGTTTTGGAAAAAAATTCTTATATGTTATGTTCAATTAACAATTTCACAAATTGATGCTATTTCAAAATTTTTGAAAACTTAAATTTTTCAAATTTTTCAAATTTTTCAAAAGAACCGTTTTTAGGGTGCAAAATAATTAAAGCAGTCTACAAGCAAATTGAATAGTTTCGCTAGTTTTTTCAGTTGTATATCACAAAATTTATAGTTTTTCTTTTAAATCGAAGCGTAAGCATGAGCTATCTCGTACTCAAAGAGGAGAAAAACAGATATTTTTCGCGCACATATTCGAAAAACGACCGTTGTGAGAAGGAAGAAAGGTTTATAGGGCAGATGTCTGGACTATGTATTTTTATGGCTTGTTTTTATCGTAGTTTCCCTATTGGCTTTATAGTAAACGTCCATAATTTTGAAAGTCAGTCGCGATACAGCAGTTTTGATCCCCGGTACGGACAGGCTTGCCAACTCGTCGAGTGATCAGAGCGAGAGATACTGCAGGGGAGTGGGAGGGGGAGAGGGGGGGAAGGTTGGAAAGAGCTTAAATAAAAAAATCGACTATTGTTTTGTTAATTATATTTTTCAGTGTGCATTGAATAAATTTTCAAGACGCAACGAATTATTTTTGAATTTTTTTTCTAAAAATATGAAAGAAAAAAAGGTAATTTACAACAATAGGGCTCGCCGCAGGTGAAAAATTTTTAAGAGTTTCAGATAACTTTTAATAATCGAATATGTATCTTAAAATATTAAAAACACCACGGTCAATAATTTAAAAACACGGTTTTGCCTTTTTTTAAATGCTAATTGCGAAGACGCATTGCGATTCCTGTTTTAAGGTATTTAAAGATTGTAAACGTTAGGAAGAGGCCCGCCTCAGATACGAAATTTGGGTCTTTAAGAAGTACTTTGGACAAATTTGGGAGTTCTTTTTGGAAATTCTGACTCTATTGTAAATAGAAATAGAAGCAAATTGCAAAAAACACTCTAGCAGCCAAAATTTAAGTCTTCGTGAGTCTCCTCCAGATTTTCAAGTTTTTTTTTCAATTTTGCTTCAACTAAGAACTCAAAAGAGAAAAAGTAAATTTATATTTTTTTTTAAACACACAAAAGCGGGAGAAATTCGATTGAAAGCGGGAGACGGTAAATGGCTCTCTAACACGGGAGACTCCCGCCCAAAGCGGGAGTGTTGGCAAACTTGGGTAAAAATGTGATGTGAGTGCTAGAGGAACTTTTCATGATAGTTTCTGTTAATTCTCTTCTTGTTTTGGAATGAAATGGTACCAATTGGCAAAAAACCAAATTTGTAGCTTATGTAATTCAATGTTTATGTGCGGACCGCGGACATGAAGCTAAAATTTATCTAGAAATTGGCTCAAATCATAAATTAAGGGGGGACTAAAGACACTTTACTGATGAAAAATATTCTTGGCCTACTTGACCTCGCGAAATCGGATTTCACAAAAATCGGTTCCAAGAAATTCGATTCCTGGGGCCTGAAAACTGTCTTAAACGCTTCTCCGGGGTCCCAAACCATGCCATTAGCTTTTTCCCGCATCAAAATCGGTGCAGAAATAGCTAATATATGAAGAATTAGATTTTGGTTAAATGGGTGTCTCGGGTTTGGCCCCAAACCTCAGTTCCACGATTGTTTTTCAAATTTCTCTTTAGTAGCTTTTGTAGACAAGTTAATACCTTGATTGAATAAAACTTGCTACTACTACCACTAAAATATGATTTTTTTATTCTATTAATCTTCCATTAACCTTTAAAAAAAGACCCAAAATATGTAAACGCGACCCTACTTCTAATGCCCCCCTAGGATTTTAAACATTCACCCTAAAACCATACCATACACGTCACAAAGAACCGTAGCTCTCTAGCAACTCTGATTATTAAGTTATTAAATTTAAGACGGACAGATAGACAGACAAAGCGGCCACAATAGTGCATTTTTTCAACAAAATGCTAAAAATGCACTAAAAAATTAGTTTTCTATTTCATACCGTGTTGGCAGAAATGCAATTCAAAGAATTTTATTTCCTCGAGAGATATTTTTTAGGGATTCTTCCAGAGTATTCGTGTAAATTATGGAGTTGAAGCTTACAAGATTATGAACAATTTACTGCGACGCCACCGTAAATCAGCCGCCACATAGAGCGAAGCTTTCTTCCTACAAAAATGAAAAAGATTTGGTCTTCAGCCGAAGTCTTTCAACCACAACTTTGGAAAACTGTTGACTGCCATGGCGTCATCAGTGACAGAAAGAGTCGAAACCAGGATTCGAAAATGTATATTGAATGGATAGATGAAGAACATTTTATTAAAATCCCGGCGATAAATGAAGAAAATGAAGCCGATCTTCGTAATTTGACAGATTTCTTCCACTAGACGTCATGAACAAGTTTATCGAAACCTTACAGCTCTCATATTCGTCGAAGTCTGGCCAGATTCGAAAGGAGCTGGGTAAGAAATTTGAGTAAATCAAGGACAGGAGGTTTCGCGAATATGAGGAGAAAAACAAGCTTCAAGAAAAATAGTTTCGAAATCTTTTTTCTGTTGAAGTCCCTCAAAACGTGGCTCGAGTTTTGTACCTGGGTGAGAAATTTACTCCACCGTCAAAACTGGTTGATAATATGAGCGTTGATATAATTGCCAACGTCGAAGCCTCAGTTCAATAAAGGCTTTATTATACGAATACGAATGTTTTACACGAATGTGAATGAATATTTCATCCAAATTATTCGTTCACATTCGTATTTCACGAAATTTAGTTGCTCCGATTGAGCTGAAATACAGAATGATCATGATAAATGACAAAATAAGCAACTTTTGTTTGAGATCATGGCTCAAAAATGTAAAATAACGGACCTGGGGAGTCAATAAGTGGCCATCCAAGATTTCCCTTGGCGAACAGTAGGGCAACATTTTAAATTCAACCGATTGAGCTGAAACTTTGTCAACTCTTAGATGGTAGTAAATCCAGCAAAAAGTTTTTCAAAAGTAAGTCTTAATGACTTAAGGGTGAGGAGCTAAGGTCTCTCAAATTTAGTATGAGGCGAAAATTTTTTAACTCCAATTGAGCTGAAACTTGGGCAAATGTTAGATGTGATCAAATTTAGCAAAAAATCCTTCTACATTAAGGCTTGATGACCTGTGGGATTAAACTTATCAAAGTCAGGGGTCCAATAAGTTTCTGCAGTGGCGAAATTTGGGACTTCACTTCACTGGGTTCACTTCGACCCAAATTTGCAACAAAGCGAATTGAAAATGCACTCAAATGCGTTCGTCCCCGACTAACATGTTTAGACTTATTCTCGCTGAAACTCGCAAATTTGAAATTTTGAAACTGCTCCTAGGAGGCCAAAAGTTACCTTTTCAAAGCAACCTAAGTCCGAAGCTTTTAGAACTGTGGTACCATAATTTACTAGACATGCACAGACTACAACATACATAGTAAATTTCAGATCAATCGGATGTAATATAAGGGGTTTGTATACAAACGTAGAACACCCCCCATTCCTCCCCAAAAGGAGGTGTGGATCTAAAATTGTTAGCTTGCACCTCTACAGATTATGTCCTGCACGATGCAGAAAACCGCAGCTCTCTAGCTCTTGTTTTTCTTGAGTTATAAAATTTCAAACAGACAGACGGCAAAGCGGCCATAATAGTGCATTTTTTACAAAATGCTGAAAATGCAGAGGTAACCTAATCGGTAGAGTAACGGACTTGCGATCGAGAGGTAGTACGTTCGAAACTCGGCCGAGGCAACTTCTGCTCAACTGTGTTCTTGGTGCAAGCCAAGAATGCGACTGCTATGGCGCTTACGGCAGTATAAAGTGGGGGGCGCTACTGAGGGACTCTTGACCTTCGAGCATGAAAATTTTTCAGGTCGGTCGCTCTTCTCATGGAGTAGACAAACAGAGCAAAATTTTCAGCCAATTTTCGTGGAAGTTTGGATTTGAGACGGATGGAAACCTGGCGCCTCCATCAGTATTAGGGCTGCGGCCCTAGTCCCTCGAATCCAGGTTGGGAGAAGCCTGGTGAGAGGTATCAAAGCCCCCTACTCGTGGGAACAACAATGGAAGACAAGGACAAAAAAAAACTTATTGGTACTTCGCCCGACCAAAACGGGCGACCTGGAGCGTGCTCCGGAAAGGCGATCAAGTAGCCTGCCCTCAAAGGATGAGAGGCAACGCGACAAGGCTGAAAAGCCTTTGAGCACCGCCTCTTCCTCTGGGAGACTGGGATCTTCAGCTACGGCCATACAGGAGCTGCCGGAGAGAGTGGCCTCTGTCTCTGTAAAAGAGACCCAAGGAGACCGAAGCACCTCCAACTCCAAGGGCGGCAATAGGAGAGCCAAAAGAAGGGCCCCCAAAGGAGCTGAGAGAGGCAAGAAGCGCTTCACAAGGCCAATACTGCCGAGAATGGGAGGAGCTATGAAAAAGCGATTCCACCTGTTCAGGAGGCAGGGCCTGTCGGTCGAGGAAGCCCTGGAGAGGGCAGAGACTGAGGTGGGCCCGGAGACGACGCCCCGAGGTACGAGCAGGCTTCCCTCTAAACCTCAAAAGTCTAAGGAACCCCATAAAAAGAGAACAGTGCTCCCTTGGCTTCCACATCCTGCAAGAGGACGAGGGAATCTGCAACTCTCCGAGAGGAGGACGTGAAGAGGCCTCGTGTGCACTCTCACAAAAAGCTTTCCTACAATGAAGTTGCCGGATCTGTCAAAGTCGGGATATTCTTCACGGGATACCCGACAAAAAAAATCGAGCAGCAAGACCTGGAAAGGATTACTGACTCGATCAAGAAACAGATCAGGGCCCAGAAGGAAGGAAACGTCAAACCAACCTTCGTACAGAGACCGTACATAACGGATGGTGTCATGGTCCTTGCCTGTAAGAACTTGGAGACAGCTGAGTGGGAAATGACGCAGCCCATCTGGACTGAGCTCGGCCTCAAAGCTGTGGGAGAAGATGACTTCCCCAACATTCACACGATTGTTGGTTACTTTGAGGGCAGCGCCTCAGACACGAGCGAGGAAATCCTGGAGATGGTGCAGGGCCAAAACTCTGGCATAACGACTCCGGGATGGCATGTGATCAGCAGAAGGAACACCAAATCACTTGCCATCCTCACCATCGTGATGGATGCTACCTCAATGGAGCAGCTCAGGCAGAGGGACTTCTCGCTGGATTTCGGCTTTGGTGCGAAAGTTAAATTGCACCAAAGATCGAAGAAGGCAGAAGCGATGGATGGAGTTCAATCTTCGGAAAGAGACGCCGAGCAGGGAGAGGGCACCCCCTCCCAACCATGAGATGCATCCAGATTAACCTTCACAGGGCAAAGGCCGCGTCCTTTGCCCTTCAAAGAAGGTTTGCAAATGGATCCCAAGTGGGATTCATTCAAGAACCGTGGACCTTCGAAGATCACGTTAGAGGACTTCGAACAAGATCGTGTAAGTTGGTATACTGTGTGGGAAAAGGGAGACCAAGGGCCACCCTTCTACTTGATAACAAGGTCTCAAGTATTACCCTTACAGAATTTCTGACATGTGATCTGGTGGCGGTGGTAGCAAAGATCGGGACAGGACAGGGGAAGCGTGACGTCATACTGGCATCAGCATACTTCCCAAACGACCCAGTTGAGAGGAGGAACATACCTCCTCCTGAGGTGAAGGAGCTTGTCCGATTTTCCAGACAGAAGTCCATCCCCTTGATCATCGGGTGCGATGCAAATGCCAGGCATTAACAATGGGGGAATACCGACTCGAGGGATCGAGGTGAGTGGCTTCTGGAGTATCTGATAAAGAATGAGCTTAGGGTTGATAACCGGGGCTGCGTTCCGACGTACAGGCACGAAGGGCTTGATACAGAGGGAGTGATAGACCTCACAATATCAAGCCTGTGTCTGAGCGGCCAGGTTAGGGACTGGCATGTTTCTTTAGAGCCTTCGCTTTCAGACCACAGGTACATATGCTTTGTTGTCGACTCAGAGACAGGAGTGGGTGGCAACCACAGGGATCCCAGACGCACGGACTGGGTAAAATACAGGGAAGGCCTCGGGGAGAGACTTGTTGGAGTCGACTTCAGAGTAGAGAGTACAGTGGATCTCGAAGAGCTCAGTTATCGAGTGAACCACGTGATATTGGACTCATATCATGCAGCGTGTCCGATCAGGAAGGGATCCGGTGCCAAACGGGTACCTTGGTGGTCGGAAAGGCTGAGTGATATGAGAAGTGAGACAAACCCAGGCGCAGCGTCGAGGACAGGAAGAGGTGCCTCGCCGCATTGACTGGATATAACAGAGAGATCAGGAAGGCGAAGAGGGCCAGCTTCAGGAGGTTTGCGGAGGAGATTGACGATCTCTCAACGGCCGCCAGACTGAACAGGGCTCTCAGCAAGGACAAAACAAACGGAATCGGGACTTTGAGGAGACCTGATGGCAGCAGAACGGAGGATCAAGGTAAGACACTTGAGTTGCTAATGAGTACTCACTTTCCAGGTAGCCTCCCTCTGCATGGTTTGGACCCCGGAAACGTGGAATACCTCTGCGTTTCACGGAGGCATGTGGGACTGTGGAGAGAATCCAAGGGGATGGTCAACTACCAGAAGGTGAAATGGGCTTTGGAGACAGTGAAGCCCTACAAATCTCCTGGTATGGATGGGATTAGAGCAGTCCTGCTGCAGAAAGGACAAGATCTGTTGATACCTCATCTGATTCGACCCTTCAGGTGGAGCTACAACTTGAGCTACCTACCGACGGAGTGGAGGAAGGTGAAGGAAGTCTTCATCCCCAAGGCTGGGGGAAGGGACGCGGAATCACCCAAGTCATATAGATCTATTAGTCTGACTTCGGTGGTTCTGAAGAGTACTCTGCGTTGATACCACTGCTTCGTGAAGACAGGAGTTCTCGTTGAGAGGCCATTACATCGAGGACAATTTGCCTACCAGCCAGGGAAATCAAATATCGATGCACTACATCAGGTAGTGAGACGAGTGGAAAATGCCTTGGAGCATAAGGAAGTGGCTCTGGCAGCATTCATCGACACCGAAGGCGCATTCGATAATGCCGACTTTGGCTCAATAAGGACCTCTTCAAAAGAAAGAGGACTAGAGCCGGTATTGGTCGAATGGATGTCGAAGGTGCTGAAGTGTAGGAGAATTATCTCCGACTTGGGAGGCGAAGAGGTGACGATAGTGGCCACGAGGAGATGCCCGCAAGGGGGAGTATTGTCCCCTCTCATGTGGTCACTAGTCATCGACGGACTCCTACGGATTTTGGAACAGAACCACCTGGAAGTCGTCGGTTACGCAGATGACCTAATGATAATGGTTAGAGGCAAGTTCAAGGAGGTGATATCCGACCGTATGCAGCTGGCCATGAATATAACCTCAGGATGGTGCCGAGATAAAGGACTTGGTGTAAATCCATCCAAGACCACTCTGGTGCCTTTCACGAGGAGGAGAACAGGAGGGTTGAAGAAACCTCTCCTGGGTGGAGTTCGGATAGGGTTCTCCACGGAGGTGAAATATTTAGGAGTTATACTAGATAGCAAGCTGACGTGGAGAAACTATGTTGAGAATATCACAGCCCAGGCAACGAGGGCACTGATGGCGTGTTCAAGGCTCGTGGGCAGTAATTGGGGCATGAGACCCAAGATAATGGGATGGATTTACACATCCGTCGTGAGGCCAAAGATGACTCATTCATCTTTTGTATGGTGGTCAAGGGTCGAGATACCAGTGGCCCAGGCCTCAATGTCAAAGGTGCAGCGCAAGGTATCCCTGGCCATCACAGGATGCCGGAGGAGCACACCAACGGCAGCCCTAGACATCTTGCTGGAGATGCCACCCCTACACGTCCATGTGATTAGGGAGGCAGCTCTCACTGCCTACAGACTTCTCGGGAACTTGGATCCTAGACCAGGGGATCTCAAGGACCACCTTCGTATTTACGAGAAGTTTCCAGGACTGGTGGGCAAGAGAGCCGTGTCTGATTTGGGCGTCAGAGAACTGCGGTTCGAGAAGAGGTTCCAGACAATCTTTCCTGAGAGGAGTGATTGGCAGAGTGAGACCACTCGGTACAGGACGACGTCAGGAGGAGAGGACGTATTTTTCTTCACTGACGGGTCCAGGAGGAACGGGAAGACTGGGGCTGGTGTATATGGCCCTGGCTAGGAGATGCCTGGCGAGACGAAATCTGAGGCGAAGACACTTGATAATTGCCTCGGATAGCCAGGCGGCGTTGAGAGCACTCGACGCCTCGTCGGTCAGATCCAAGCTTGTACTGGAGTGCCGAAGTACTCTGGACATGCTGGGAGAGATGAGCAGACTGACACTGATGTGGGTACCAGGGCACGAGGGGGTACCTGGGAACGAAGCAGCAGATGGGTTGGCCAAGGGGGGTTCGGACAGGGACTTCGTGGGGCCAGAGCCTTTCTACGACTTCAGCCTGGGGTGCCACAAGTGGGAGCTGGACAGCTGGCTGAGAAAGTGTATGGAGGAGCACTTCCAGGACCTGTCAATCGGCTCCCACTCCAGGAACTTCCTCTGGGCAGGTGAGGAGAGGGCCAAGGAGGCGCTCGGGCTGAACAGGGCTGAGCTTAGAATCCTGGTTGGGATTCTCACTGGGCACTGTGGGTTGGGGGCCCATGGGCAGCGTATTGGCCGCCCCAGGGACCCCAGGTGTAGGTTTTGTGGTGAGGGCGAGAAAACCCCGGTTCATATTCTGTGTGAATGTGAACCAAAGATGAGGGCCAGATGGAACTTGTTGGGGATGGGGTTCCCTATCTTGCTCGATGTTAGACAGATGAGCTTCCACCTGATCTTGGACTTCTTTGCGAGCCTTGGTCTAGGAACCATCTGCTCATGAACAATGAATGGGTTTTTCACAAAAGATCTTCTAGGTCGAAGTGAAGAAGGGAGAGGCACATCTCTTATTGTGCGTCTCTCTTCAACCCACAGACAGAAGAGAGAGAGAAAGAGAGAGAAGGAAACTTTTATGTACAGAAAGTCTTAATGAAAGGGCCTTATAAGGCCGCTACATATAAGCAAAATAAACAAACATCCATAGAAATAAACAAAACTTTTATTTGACACTTGGAGGCATGGGAGTGCGATACGCGTACCTGCAGAGAATCCTGAGCTCGCTACCGTTTCTTCAAGTAAATGGGCTGAGAGGCTCTGAAGTGAAAATGGAGTTTCAGTGGTACACAAAACAAACATGGAGTTCAAGATACATGAATTTTAAATCAGAGCTACCACTGAGCTAATTACAAGTGTAATACTGTGTCCAGTGGAGTAGCTAGCTTTTGTAGTGCCCTGGAGCTCAACTTTTTCTAGGCGCCCCCTGAACGCGGCACCTCCTCCTCCCTTCAAGTATTGTAAAACATTTTTTTTAAAGACCAATGTTTTATTAATGAATTTTCAATCTCATTTGTGGATGTTCTCGGGCGTACTACGAAGCAAGGTCGGTTATGTCGAGGCTTTTAGTAATTTCGCGCTCGATGTATGCTATCGCACTATCACTCGTTCGCTCCTCTCGTGAACTGCATCTCATAAAGTTGTGAATGCGGTTGTAGGCAGAAAAGCTTCGTTCTGCCGGTGCCCTTGAAATCGGCGGTACAATTAAAATTTTACAAAGTCTGTAAATCGAGGGAAATCCTTCTTTTAGGTCTTCTAACGATTCTCGAAGATCATATAAGGACTTGTTATTAGTCTTCGTATCAATCAATTTGTAAAACGATCTCTTCAAACTGTTAAGTTCATTTTGCATTTGAGATGCATCAAAAAGGTAGTGCTGGCTGAGTTCTTTGACTTTCGAAAAATCACAAAAGTCTTTTGATTCTTGACTGAACACGTCGAAAGCATCTAGGATATGGGAATCTATGCGCCCCACGAACTAGAAAAATAAAAAAAAAATCATCAGTTTGGCGCCCTTTTTAACCAAATGTATCGAAATTGGGGCGCCCTTGACGACCTCCAAAACAACTAGGCGCCACATGAGCTAGAAAACTCAATAAAAATACATCAGCTTGGCGCCCCTTTTTAACCAAATGTATCGAATTTGGGGCGCCTTGACGACCTCCAAAAAATCTAGTGGCCTCATGAGCTAGAAAACTCAAAGAATATTCATCAGCTTGGCGCCCCTTTTTAACCAAATGAATCGAAATTCGGGCACCTTGGCACCTCATCTTAGTCAATGAAAATAAAAGTCGGGCACCTTCGGCGCCCTCTAAAAAACAGGTGAGGCTCAGCCCACCCTAGCTACGCGGCTGACTGTGTCCTTCACTGTGTCCCTGACTGCTTACGAGGAAACTTTTCGAGCTTTCTGTCAAAAAGTCTAGAAAAATGATTTCCAAAAAGGGAAGACTGCTTTGAAGGAAAATAGCTAATATTGAGATCGAATCCACACTAAGAAAACTTCAGGGGACTCAGAGTGACGACATAGAAGCCTCCGAGGACGTCAACAGTTTCGTCCCTGTCCCGTACGTCCTCAAAGTTTTCGTCGATTTAAGAAGGCCTTGGTGGAGCACAAGATCAAAACCGTGGGGCGTGCTGCAAAGAAAAATAACCTGTTTTCAAAACTGAAAGATCCAGTTTCAAAACGATTTCAATCCTATGTTTGCTACCAGATAATCTGCGAATGTGGAAAAACATACATCGGACAAACCAGGCAGCATTTTTATGCACGTTTTAAGCAGCATGCAACCAAAGGGCCAGGAAATTGGTCACTCTCAGCCCACATCATTGCTGAAAATAGCAAAATCCACCAAGAGAAAGCTTGCATTCTTTGCAAGGAGCTTAACACCAGAGTTCGTGAATCTTGGCAAACTAAATGTATTAGTTTTTTAATATATACCTACATAATTGTAAGTAATCCGAACTCTAGTAAAATGCTAAAACTGACAGAGTAATTGTTGCAGAGGATTGAATTAAAGACACGCAGAAGTATCCGAAATGTTTCCGTAAATTATTATGGTAGTTTCATTTCAAGTAGGGACGGCCAGAATAGAAAAAGTTAAACTTAAAAGTTTTAAATTATAAAATTTAAGTTAATTTGAATAATTTTGGAGCAAATAAGTTTATAAAACTAATCGTATGAATACTAAGTGACAAATTGCATATGGATGTGTAAATGTGTTACATGAATAGGGAATTACGAAACATTGAATCCGGATTTTTGCTTCAACTCACTTTCACTATACACATACATAACTTGTATATTTGAAGTCGTTCGTCGAATTTCATTCATAATTTCGTACTGTTGAAAAGTTAGTTGCGTTCTTATTGAATTGCTGATTCTCAGAGAAAAGTATTTTTGATCATCTCTTTAGGACATAAACAACATATTAGACGGAGAAGAAAGTAGCTTAAAAGCATCAAAGAAGCCAAGAAGAGTATATTCTTTAGAGTTCGATGTCCTTATGCTTATTTGCTTCCCCAATCAAGAATGCTCAGTAGGGTAAAGTTTGTTTGTGGAACACTTAAGGGCAATTTCAAACAAAAGTGAAAACTTTTGAACCTTTGGATTTTTGATTTCGATGAAACTTAGCAAATTTGTTCAGTTTTGAAAAAGAAAATTTTCTGAGTTTTTAGTTTTTTAAAATTCCATCTTGTTTGCCCTTGAGGTCACCTTGAAAATGCAAAATAATCGAAAATGTGTGGTTTTTTTGCCCTCACATTTGGATTTGTTTCTCCCGAACCACTGAACCGATTTCAATAAGTGACTACTTTTTAGAAACTAAATTAAATTCCAAACAAACTGAGGGTAAAAAAAGTTTTTTCCAAAATATATCTTCATATACATATATCAAAAACAATATTTATTTTTTGAATATCAAAAAATGGTATTTTTGAAAAATCTCAAAATTTGTTATTTTATGTATTATTTAAGGAAAAACATTCACACAAAATTTCATGAATTTTCAGATCTTAGTTTTTGAGATATGGGATAATAAAGAGCGAAAGTCCATATTTCTCCATACAAAAATTTATCGATTTATGAGTTATGTATTTTTTTGAGCCAAAAAACCTTCAAAACTCAACAAGTCACGTTAAATTAAAACGTTTATGAGGAAACTTTTGTAATGCACCCCTTTGTTTGTACTCAAATATGCACTTAAAGGGGTGATTTGGGGCAAAATTGAGCAGTTTCAGGAGCACCTAGCTCAAGCTCCGGAAGACTTAGGGGCCTCAATTCTTGTTTGGATTAAAACTTAGTTTTAGGTTAAGAGATTAAAAGTTGTTTCAGTTTTCCATCTGGCTTTTAAGCTGAGAAATTTATTTTTCTGTGGACGCCTATCAAGGGATTTTTGCTCTCAGTAAATTTAACACATGCAGGGCTCAAAATGTATCTCCACAGAAAAATAAATTTCTCAGCTTAAAAGCCAGATGGAAAACTGAAACAACTTTAAATCTCTTGCCCTAAAACTAAGTTTTAATCCAAACAAGAATTGATGCCCCTAAGTCTTCCGGAGCTTGAGCAAGGTGCTCCTGAAAATGCTTAATTTTGCCCCAAATCACCCCTTTAAGTGCATATTTGAGTACAAACCAAGGGGTGCATTATAAAAATTTCTTCATAAATGTTTAAATTTAACGTGACTTGTTGAGTTTTGAAGGTTTTTGGCTCAAAAAAATACATAACTCAAAAATCGATAAATTTTTGTATGGAGAAATATGGACTTTCGCTCTTTATTTTCCCATATCTCAAAAACTAAGATCTGAAAATTCATGAAATTATGTGTGAATGTTTTTCCTCAAATAAGACATAAAATAACAAATTTTGATATTTTTCAAAAATACCATTTTTTGATATTCAAAAAATAAATATTGTTTTTGATATATGTATATGAAGATATATTTTGGAAAAAACTTTTTTTACCCTCAGTTTGTTTGGAATTTAATGCAGTTTCTAAAAAGTAGTCACTTATTGAAATCGGTTCAGTGGTTCGGGAGAAACAAATCCAAATGTGAGGGCAAAAAACCACACATTTTCGATTATTTTGCATTTTCAAGGTGACCTCAAGGGCAAACAAGATGGAATTTTAAAAAACTAAAAACTCAGAAAATTTTCTTTTTCAAAACTGAACAAATTTGCTAAGTTTCATCGAAATCAAAAATCCAAAGGTTCAAAAGTTTTCACTTTTGTTTGAAATTGCCCTTAAGTCTTCATTTTATTTATGTATTTTCTTTATTTTATAACTTGGCTTTCCGGCATTCCAAAGGGTCAAATTTGGTCTCAGTGGATAGATAATTCAACAAAGAACATGGAAAAAAAATTTAGGACCCTAAAAATTTTTAAAGAGTTTTTAGTGAATTTTAAATTTTTTGGGTTTTGGGTTTTTACGGTTTGGTGGAGGGCTTTTACAATCACCCATGTCCCTCCTAAAAAATTTCAAGAGGATCCCCTAAAATTTAAGGGAGTTAGAGGGAGTTAAAGTTCCTTCCAATTCCCTTGTTTTCAGCTATTCCCGAATGATCAATTCCCTTGTACCACAATTCGACCCTCCATGTTCCACAAGTCGACATCATGAAGAAGTTTTTGAACATTCGTGACTTCCTTAATATAGGCTCGATTCACTTGAAAGTAGGTTAAATTGAAAATTCAGAGCCTAACTTAAACGATGATACCACTTTTGTTACCTTACACTTAGTTTTAGATACCTCAAAACGTTAAGAATAATTATCGAAATTCGCTATTTCTCAAGAAATTTGTAATATTTTTAGAACAAAATTTTCCATTCATGCAACCTTCGAGATAGAAACTTTTTTTCAATTGAAATATATAGGGATAAAAATTACAAGTTAAGCAATATAATTCAAGGGGGGAAAAACATTTTCTTGAGGGCGTAAGAGCAAAATCCCTTAAGGCGTTCCACAATTCGACTGTTCCATAATTCGAACCTTACCCTAAAGCACAGGTTGGACGAATTTTAGATTTTGACCACTCAAAATTAGTCTAAAATCAAGGACTTAACTTTAAAACATGTTGTAAGCTTAGTCGGGGACGAACGCATTTGAGTGCATTTTCAATTCGCTTTGTTGCAAGAGTTGGGTCGAAGTGAACATATTTTGTCCCAAATTATAAGTTAAATCCCACAGGTCATCAAGCCTAAATGAAGAAGGATATTGTGCTAAATTTGATATCATCTAACATATGCCCAAGTTTCAGCTCAATTGGAGTTAGAAAATTTTCACCTCGTACAAACTTTCTCCATTTCCTTAGGTCATAGAGACTAACTGTAGAACTATTTTTTGCTGGATTTAATACCATCTAACAGTTAACCAAGTTTCAGCTCAATCGGTTGAATTTGAAATGTTGCCCTACTGTTCGCCAAGGGAAGTCTTGGATGGCCACTTATTGACCCCCAGAGTCCGATGTTTTACATTTTTGAACCATGATACGAAACAAAAGTTGCCTATTTTGTCATTTAACATGACTGTTCTGAATTTCAGCTCAATCGGAGCAACTAAATTTTTCCCCCTTCGGAGGCCTCTCACCCCACCCCCTTAAGTGATAGGGGCCAACATGTGTTCTATGATTTGCTAGATTTGACATGATGTATAATATATCCAAAATCCAGCTCAATCGGACGAAGTATATGGAACCTTCATACAACGGGAAAACCCCCTTAATTACCCCCCAACCAGTTTTTCGGAAAAATCAAAGTAATTACACCACCCTCTAGACCATACATGATATCATGCAAAAAACCGCAGGTCTCTAGCTATTGTAGCTTCGGAGCCCTTGCGACTCAGACGGATGGACGGACGGACATATCGGACACATAAGTGTATTTTTTTCAAAATTGATGAAAATGCACTAAAAATGAAAATCAAAAAGTTTTCACTTTGTTTTGATATGACCCTTTTTCCACTTTATCTCTTACTTTCAAGCAAACATTTTTCCCTATGATATTGTTGCATCTGGCCTTGAAATAATAAAACTGATGTAAATAAGATAAAAAAAACTACTGTTTGTTTGAATGAGTAAATAAAAGAAAGCGAAAACTGGTAAAAGTATATATGTATGTTTCAAAAAGTTTTTAAATGCATATTGTTTCATACAGATTTCATACATTAGCATCGCGTAATTTTACCATAACAAGCCATCAATTTGTTGAAAATGGAAATATTCTTTAGGCTTATTCATATTCAAGTGCAAGTGATTCCAATCAATGACACATTATTGAAACCTGTAACTACGAAATGTTTACCAGTTGTATGAATTTTATTATTTATCATTAATTGTAACTTGTTTATCTTGCTCTTTGGATTCGAGATAGAGTTTCATACTTCTGTGTTTTGTGCAGCGTACTTAAAATATCAAAAATACACAACTTCTTTTAACATACAATTTTTAATTTCACATCTGTTGCACTTAAAATTCACTCACTCGGAAAAATTGGATCTCTTACTTTTCATTGTCCGTACTGTATTAAATATTCACATAACATGCAATATGATTTTTTGCATTGTTCTCATAGACTTACCTCTGAAGTTTCACTTATTGAAAGAGTTCGATTATTCATAAACAATGGTCCAAAATATAACGTCTAACGCATCAAGAAGGTAAAGGAAACCTTATGACAGTATAAAACTTAAAGTTGGTTTTTGCTTGAAAAACCGTGTCTTCTTTTCTACACGCAACTGCAGACTGATTTTAAACTCATTTAAAAACTCAAAAGCAGTGGGAATGAATAGAAAGGTGCTCCTATAACCATAACTACAGATATAAATGTGGCAGGTATGAATTTTTGTTACTTACACATACGGTAACTTGTATAACAAATTGATTTTGTATAATGCTCGTGTAGCTGCCGGTACAATTTTCTTGTCTTCGATTGAAATAGTGAAAGCTTATTTGGTAAAACCAAATATTTTGAAGATTCAGTATTTAACATAAAAAGAAGTATTACATATACATATATATTTTCACAATCAAATGCGTTTTTTTTTGCTCAAATAAGCATTTAATATGTGAATTTGCGTTATATTCAGGTCTTATAAATAAATACTGAAATAAACAAATATTTGATTTAGGTGGAGGCGCCCTGTTGAGCTCGCCGATGTCTGCTTCGCACTTGCTTCCCTCAATGTTTCACACCTCCATTTGCACAGCTCGCCAACCGCCAAACAAAAATTTTATAAGTTTTTTTTATGAATGACATTGTAATATATAATAAAGAGATTTTGAGAATGTATGAACTCAAGAAAACTTGACTAAGAGAGTTGAAATTTGGGACAAATAATGCTAATCTGGTGCACTGAAAAAATAATCGACAGAGAGTAAGGTTGCTCGGATAAGGGGAAAGCCCTAGAGCATGGAAATTTTTTTTCCACTCTTATGAGGCTTATGGCTCTAAGAGTGGAAAAAAAAATTTCCATGCTCTAGGGGGAAAGCCCACCCTCTTAAGTAGAGAGCATACTTACGCTCTCTCATAGGATGTAAAATTTGCCCTTTTTGCAATCAGGTAAATTTTACATCCTATCTGAAAGGGCATCAATTCCACCCTCTGTGACAGGAGTTGCCCTTCAGGGCCGTGTTTAGACTCGAGGGGGCCCTGGGCACTTCCTTTGAAAATGTTAAAGAGTTCGCAATAATCTAAAATCAGAATGCCATATTTAAAAGCTTCTTTTAGAATCGAAACATTAAAAGCAATGACTTAAATCCATATCCAGCTCAGACCCATATTCCAAGACCAAGTTATAGTTTTCTGCCACATATGCCCATCAAAATACCCAGGGCTCCAAGTGTCAAACAAATGTTTTAATTATATATATGGATGTTTGTTTAATTTTGCTCATTACTGTGCAAAAATCTGAGGAAAAATTATCGAGAATTCCTCTTCCTCTACATAAAATACTAGAGCCCAGCTCATTGTAACGCAGCGGCTCTACGCTATTTTATAAGAAAGGTGAATTTTTGGTAAAAATTCCAGAAATTTTTTTTCAAAGGAATTTTAGAGTTTTACCCCAAAGCTATACTTTTTTAATAAGTAATAGTCCACACAGACTACATAAAAAAATTAGCCCGAAAGCTTGAATTATAAGCTAGTTATGGTCGTTCGAAGTTGACCCCTCCCACAGAGGGTGCCAAAAAGTCCAACTTTGAAGGCCAATATCTCGAGAACGGTAGGTCTGAGGGAAAAAGTTACCATATTAAGGTTTTCCACATTTTCAAAGGAGAGTCCGACGGTACCCGACTTAATCCATTTTACGAACAAAATTTACATACTTTTGCGATCTGGGTGTCTAGGTACTTTAGTAGTCTGTGACTACAACATATCCAAAATTCAGCTAAATCGAACGAAGTGTATGGAACTTTCATACAACGGGTTAACCCCCTTCACTCCCCCCCTAGGGAAAATGGGGGTCTAAGATGTCTAACCTTCCACCGTACAGACCATGCCTTACACGACACAGAAAACCGCAGGTCTCTATCTCTTCAGGTTCTTGAGTTATAAAGTTTCGGACGGACGGACATAGCAGATGCAATATTGCATTTTTTCTCTATTTGAGAGAAAATGCACTAAAAAGGTTTCATTTATGTAGTTAAAAAATCAAATCAAATTAAATTAAATCAAATCAAAATACAAAAATCGAAGATCAAGTATAAGAAGTGCATTTTCCCGGGTTTATATTTTAAGGGAATCTAATTTGAATTCATAATACTTAATTTTTGAATTCTTGAACAAATTACAATGTACCCAATTAAGTCGGGAATTCTGAAATTGAGTATAATTAATTCAAATAAGATTCCCTCAAAATATAAACCCGGGTAAATGCACTTCTTATACTTGATTTTCGATTTTCTATTTTGATTTGATTTAATTTAATTTGATTTGATTTGATTTAATTTAATTTAATTTAATTTTTTAACCCTTAAGTTCTACTCTTAAATGTTTACTTCTAAGCTTAACCAACCTTTTTCGGTAGTTTATATAAATAATTTAAATTTCAGCCCAAAAGGCAAATCCACTTGAATTTGCTTCCCATACAAATTTCGGGAGTTCCTCTCTCCGCCCCCTTAGTTGATAGGAGCATACTATAGGAATGTTTTTTGCTCAAATAAAAGCCCTCTAAGAGTTACCAAAGTTTGAGCTCAATCGGACGATCTTGAAAATTCGCCCATTTGTCTTCCAAGGGGAGCCACAAGGTTATATTCAAAAGTAACCTGATGCATTATTTTACGTTTTTGAGACCATGTTTTCAAGCAAAGCAAATTTTACGTGCCTTTTAGTGCATTTTCATCAATTTTGAAAAAAATGCACTTATGTGTCCGATATGTCTGTCTGTCCGTCTGTCCGTCCGTCCGTCCAAGTCGCAAAGGCTCCGAAACTACAAGAGCTAGAGACTTGCGGTTTTTTGCATGATGTCATGTATGTTCTGGAGGGTGGTGGAACCACTTTGGTTTTTCCGAAAAACTGCCTGGGGGGTAATTAAGGGGGTTTTTCCGTTGTATGAAAGTTCCATATACTTCGTTCGATTGAGCTGAATTTTGGATATGATATACATCATGTCAAATCTAGCAAATCATTCACGACATGTTTACCCCTACCACTTAAGGGGGTGGGGTGAGAGGCCTCCGAAGGGGGGAAAAATTTTAGTTGCTCCGATTGGGCTGAAATTCGGAATAGTCATGTAAAATGACAAACTAAGCAACTTTTGTTTCGAGTCATGGTCTCAAAAATGTAAAATAACGGACTCTGGAGGTCGATAAGTGGCCACCCAAGACTTCCCTTGGCGAACAGTAGGGCAAAATTTCAAATTCAACCGATTGAGCTGAAACTTTGACAACTGTTAGATTGTAGTAAATCCAGCAAAAAACAGTTCTACAGTAAGTCTCTATGACCTAAGGGGGAGGAGCTGTGAGCTCCCAAAGTTTGTATGAGGCGAAAATTTTCTAACTCCAATTGAGCTTGAACTTGGGCAAATATTAGATGACATTAAATTTAGCAAAATATCCTTCTACATTAAGGCTCTATGACTCTGTGGGATCAAAGTCAGGGGTCAAATAAGTTTCTGCAGTGACGGAATTCGGGTCAAAATATATCCACTTCGACCCAACATTTGCAACAAAGCGAATTGAAAATGCACTCAAATGCGTTCGTCCCCGACTAAGCTTTAAACATGTTTTGAATTTCAGCTCAATCGGAGCAACTTAAGTTTTCCCCAATATAAACTTCGGGGGTCTCCCACTCAGCCCTCTTAAGTGATAGGGGCATACATGTGTTCTATGATTTGCTAGATTTAATTTGAACTACAACATATCCAAAATTCAGCTTAATCGAACGAAGTATAAGGAAATTTCTTACAACGGGTTTACCCCCCTCACTCCCCCCCTAGGGAAAATGGGGGTCTAAGATGTCTAACCTTCCACCTTACAGACCGTGTCCTACACGATACAGAAAACCGCAGGTCTCTATCTCTTCTGGTTCTTGAGTTATAAAGTTTCGGACGGACAGACAGACGGACGGACATAGCAGATGCAATAGTGCATTTTTTCTCCATTTGAGGGAAAATGCACTAAAAATGAAACTTTTTGTGGTAAAATTAATAAACTTTTGTTTCATGCATTTAAAGCAAAACCAAAAAATGTCATTTAGACCTTCGAGCATGGAAGTTTTTCAGGTCGGTCGCTCTTTTTATGGAGTGGACAAACAGAACAAAATTTTCAGCCAATTTTCGTGGAAGTAGGGGTTTGAGACCTACTTGGATCGAAAAAAAATCCCCCAAAGTACAAAAGTAGGGAGACTCCGGTGGCTGTTTCTAGGGGTCCCTCTAGTGATTGCCACCAAAGATGGGAGCTCTAGCCTCCGTACTTTGGGAGCTAGAAAAAACCAAATCTTGGTGAAATTTTCCCATACAAAAATTTCACAAAAATTCGATTTTCTCTAGCTCCCAAAGTACGGGGGCTAGAGCTCCCATCTTTGGTGACGATCTCTAGAGACCCCTAAAAACAGCCACCAAGAGATGAGCCACCGGACTTAAGTACTTTGGGAGATCCAAGTCGTCTCAAATCCAAACTTCCACGAAAATTGGCTGAAAATTTTGCTCTATTTGTCTACTCCATGAGAAGAGCGACCGACCTGAAAAATTTCCATGCTCGAAGATTTAGACTCATTCAATCAGTTATTGTGTATTGATTTTTTTTTTCTTAATATTTATTAAAGCCAAATTGAGACTAATTCCATGTATAATTGATGACTATTGTGCTTTATTGCAGGATTGTAAGTTTGAACTCTTCAACGTTTCGCTATTCGGAGGGTCACCGTTATGGTGGCATCACACTACAGAAAATTGCCCGATTTTTGGCGAAATTAGTTGCCTTGATTCCGATTATTTGCTCTGGGCGCAATTTTGCGGCCACTGGAATTGCCTGAAATTGCCCAAATTGCGGCAATTTAAATTACCTAGTGTGATCGCACCGTTAGAAGAAATCAGAAAGGAACTTCCAAATCTAGAAATTGCATGTGCCGTATTGGAGAACAAGCCCTACAGAAGCGTTTCTATCAAAACTTCAATGGTACTTGTGGACTATTTCAAGGAACATTCTGCAGGTATGTACGTACATTCATTGGTTCTATAATTTTTTTAAAAGGTTAATTTTATAGTTAAATTTTTAATTAACAAAATTTAATTAGAAAACTAAAATATCCAGTATATATGTGTTTATAGGTATCATGAAACGGACTTCAAGGACGCCGCCATTACCCGTAGCACACCATATGTATTTAAAAATTCAAAATATAAATAAAAGAAACTATTTAACAAAATATAAATGTTTTTCGATCCCGTGCAAATTAAAGATGTTTCTATATGTACGCGTACATAAAACATTGAAAATTTGTTTTATCTGTTTAACAACAATTTTTTGCAAAAATCTGCAAACAAACCGTCGATGCAAAATAATTTAACAAAAAATCGATGTTCCGATTTGCAAAAATGTGACGTTAAATAGCTTAACAAATTCTCGATGCAAACGCAATTTAACATCACATAAGCCGTTGGAAATTTGACCATCGATTCGGGAAAGTGTGGGCTACTTTTGTCCCTTCTGTCCCTCACAAATCTAGTGGGCCGCATGATGGAACACGAAGTCATGGGATTTTTCGTTTCCATACAAATGTATAGGGGGAAATCGGGAAAGCCAAAAATCAAATTTTTATGCACGAAGAAAAATATTTATTGCTTATTCGGTTAGTGCCACAGTAGCCTTACCACAGCAGTCTAAACTGGGTGCATGGCAAATACTTATCAAACAGGTGCTCTTCATACACAGGTTAGTAACTTAATTTACTAATCGTAACTAAATTAGTAGTACTTATAATCCAATACATGTATACTTTCATACGTATGTACATATGCATACATATGTACAGGTACAGGTTTTTGATGAAATATAATGTATTGCGGTGCGATTACGTTTATGTACTTGATGTTATGTAAAAAGTAAAAATAGTGAAAGTGAAATTTCGCTGATTCATTTTTAAAAAGTTTATTCGGCTTATCATACTGCCATATATTAGTTATATTATATCGTCAGACTACGAAGACATAAAAAATTTGTATTAAGAAGTCAACAAGCTCCTGGAAGCTATTTAAAAACAACTTTTTATAACATTTTGTTATACAAATAACATTCAACAGAAAATGTTTTTGTACCTAGAGAATTGTTTTAATCAGCTGTAAAACAACAACACACCGTTAATGATTTTATTCAAGGTAACATTCGTTGCATACATTCTATAAAACAGTTCACGCGCATGTCATTTATATTTTTGAAGTGCGGTGGACTTGGTAGTTGTTCTTAAGATGTGCTCTGTTCATTGTGTTTAGAAAAATAAAAAATTAAGTTAAAAGATTTTCATGGGTATATCATTTGAATAATACTTGTATGAAGAATAGCAGCCAATTACAATGAAAAATCTAACATAATATAAAAAATCATCTTAGTAAGTTATCAAGTCATGAAACATTTAAAACATACAAAAATCTTCATCACACAATAATAATATACACAATAATATCATAAATAATTAGATTGTAGATAGTACAATGAGTCGAAGGTTACGGAGGTTCCGATGATCCTACCCAGAGTCAACAGTTCCTCAGTAGCGCCGTTCTATTTTATACTACCATGCGCGCCATAGCTGTCAATTCAACCTCAGTTCTTGAGAGCTAAAATTGCATTAAGATTCGACATGTACCGCACTTTTCGAGAATATACCGGTACGCGGTATATACCGGTATTTACCGCGATTTGTTTTGGTTTATGAGAATTTTGACATATTGAGCAGATTGTTATGTTGTAAGAGCACTAACACATGAATTTTGACCTACCGGAGCTTTTCTGCTTCGAGGTCCTTTAAAAAGGCTTTGAAGTCAATTTGTTGCGACATATTTGAAGTAAATTTTTAGTTTGGGTAAGAGACTAGAAACGTGGCCGAGTTATTTTTTTCGAAGATGAAATTCCATCTCAAATCCGTTACAGTCCGAATAAAAAAATTTCAAAAGTTTGACCAGTAAAATTTGTTTATTTTAAAAATATTCGTACCCCGTACTTAGGCTTAGTTTTGCGTATATGTACCGGTATATAACTGAGTCGAACCTTAATTAAGAACACAATTAGGTCTGAATATTTTGACGCAACATCGGGGATCGAACCAACCATCTCCCGATCACTACTTAGTCTAACCACCATAACCCAAAGAGATAACTACTAGATGTCCATCATCGCTGGCACTGTTGAAAAACCAAAATTTTCGAAGTGCTCAGAATAAGCCAAATGATACTTTTTCAAAACAAACGAAATCCTAAGCTTTCAAAAATGGTACGATAAGCCGGTGTTTCTAGCATATGGTCAAATATTTTCATTACCTAAGTGAAGTACACATTTTTGGTGAATAATTTTGAATTTTAATTCTTTCACCTCAAGTTTTTATTTTAACTCTAAATTTAGTTCTATGATTTAGAAGGAGGTAAACAAGTGTCAAAACAAGTCTCTGCTCTCCTCTTGGCGTCTGATGTAAAATCGTGGTCAATTTGTGGTGCGTGCGAAACAAAACATTTGAAAAAGTTTATCTTCTGGCATCAACTTGATAGATAGACTGCTAACGGCCAATTAGTTTAAGAGACCGCTCCGGTCAAAATTGTTAAAATTTAAATTGTGACATTAAATTGTGTCTTATCCAAATAAATATATCAATATAATATTATAAAATGTAAGTTTCAGCTCTAGAAACAATAGTCCGGAGTGCAAATTCTCTAAATTAACCCGTACTTTGTAGGTGAAAAGGCTTTTAGCTTAAAAGTGGCGAAAAATAAAAACAAACATGTTTAAAGCTTAGTCGAGGACGAACGCATTTGAGTGCATTTTCAATTCGGTTTTGTTGCAAAAACTGAGTCTAAGTGAAAATATTTTGTCCTAAATTCCGTCGCTGCAAAAACTTATTGGACCACTTACTTTGATTCCACAGGTCAAAGAGCCTTAATTCACAAGAATATTTTGCTAAATTTAATGGAATCTAACATTTGCCCAAGTTTCAGCTCAATTGGAGTAATTTTTACCTCATACAAACTTTGGGAGCCGTCAGCTCCTGACCCTTAGGTCATAGAGACTTACTGTAGAACCTTTTTTTGCTGATTTTAATACCATCTAACAGTTGACAAAGTTTAATCCGACAAACTTGAAATGTTGCCCCTCTGTTCTGCAAGGGGAAGTCTTGGATGGCCACTTATTGACCCCCTAGGTCTGATATTTTACCTTTTTGAGACCATGACTAGAAACCAAAGTTGCTTTACTAGACCATTCTTAATTTCGGTTCAGTCGGAGCAACTAAAATTTTCCCCTCTTCGGTTGTCTTTCCCCCCACCCCCGTAGGTGATAGGGGCACACCACAGACTACTAAAGTACCTAGACAACCAGATCGCAAAAGTATGTAAATTTTGTTCGAAAAGTGGATAAAGTTTGGTACCGACTCGTCTGTGAAAAGATTAATATGGGAACTTTTTCCCTCAGACCTACCGTTCTCGAGATATTGGCCTTCAAAGCAGAGACAGTACTAGGGGGGGCTAGGATAGGCTTAGCCCCCCCGAGCTTTTATTATTATTTGAAAAAAAATATATACTAAAGTAAGGTCTTTAAAGGGCCCATTTTTAGTGCATTTTCATCAATTTTGAAACAAATGCACTTATGTGTCCGATATGTCCGTCTGTCTGTCTGAGTCATAAAGGCTCCGAACCTACAAGAGCTAGAGAGAGAGGTTTTTTGCATGTTGTCGTGTATGCCTAGAGCATGGAAAATTTCCATGCTCTAGGCATGTATGGTCTGGATGGTGGGCAAAAGGTTTTGGTTTTTCTGAAAAACTGCCTGGGGGGAAATTAAGGGGGTTTTCCCGTTGTATGAAAGTTCTATATACGTCGTCCGATTGAGCTGAATTTTGGTTATATTATACATCATGTCAAATCTAGCAAATCATTCAAGACATGTTTACCCCTACCACTTAAGGGGGTGGGGTGAGAGGCCTCCGAAGGGGGGAAAATTCAGTTGCTCCGATTGAGCTGAAATTCTGAACGGTCAACTAAAATGACAAAATAAGCTTCTTTTGTTTCGGGATGTGGTCTTAAAAATGTAAAACAACGGACTCTGGGGGTCAATAATTGGCCACCCAAGACTTCCCCTGGCGAACAGTAGGGCAAAATTTTAAATTCAACCGATTGAGCGGAAAGTTTGACAACTGGTAGATGGCATTAAATCCAGCAAAAAACAGTTCGACAGTAAGTCTCTATGACCTAAGGGTGAGAAGCTGTGAGCTCCCAAAGTTGGTATGAGGCGAAAATTTTTGAGTCGAAAATGTTAAATGAAACTAAATTTAGTAAAATATTCTTCTACATTAAGGCTCTTTGGCCTGTGGGATTGAAGTCAGGTGTCTTTTAAGGCCAGGGTGAAAGTGAATCCCAAGGCACCCTATGACATGAATTCAAATTTTGCAGGAACAATTCCCGAATTTTTTTTTTCCTCATTAAGGGCTTCCCGGAGGCTGGAAATGATTCTAAATAATTCTCCTGCTTCCCAAAACATTACCCCAGTACTTTGAATGACTCAAATCGGTCCAGAAATAGCTGATTTAGGTCATTTTCTCCATCTTGCATTCAAAAGATTCTACAGGGTCAGAAACTGAACGTACAGACATGGTTGAGGGCTTTACGGATTTGTTATTAAATTTTAAAGGGCTCAACGGAGCCTTTTTTTCGATTTTTTGCCCTTAAGTGAAGTTGTGAGCCTTTTTTCGGAAGGGTCGACAATGGAGGCTTCTATTCCTATTTTATATAATTTTCACAGACTGAAAATCGAAAAAAGGGCTCCGATGGGCCCTTTGAAATTTAATTACAAATGCAAAAAGCCCTCAATCATGTCTGTGCGTTCAGTTTCTGACCCTGTAGAACCTTTTGAATGAATGCACTTCTATTGGCGACAGGCTGGCGACAATTGAGAGGCCGTATATGGGCTGTATAGAGTTGGAGCTTTACTTGAACTCCCCGAGTCTGTTGGCCCTCTCAGGTCAACAATAGGACAACAATATGCCTGAAAGGACCTCTACAAGCCTCTGGAGCAAAGGAATGGCTTGGCAGGCCCAGGAAGAGTCCGGGTAGGTATGAAAGGCTCTTTGAAGGCTTTCGGGGGAAGGCTCATAGCTCCCTTATTCTCCTCCAAAGCCCCCAAAAACTATACATTCAAAAGTTCAAAGTTCAAGGAATCTGCCAATATCAAATTCACTAGTATTTGTTCGTTTTTGGCTCCAAAATTGAACAAAAAAGTCAAGGCTTTTTTCAAGGAGCTTGAAAATTCCTTGACTTTTTTGTTCAATTTTGAGCCGAAAACCAAATAGATCCTGGTAAATTTGATATCGGCAGATTTCTTAGACTTTCAAGAATCCGAAAATGTATAGTCTTTGGGGGCTTCGGAGGAGAATAAGGGAGCTATGAGCATTCTCCCGAAAGCTTTTCCTCGCATTTAGCTGGAAATTATCTTAGTTCCATGCGCTGCCACTACGTTCTACTCGCAACGATCTGCAACGCCATAATCACCGTGCACGTATGTGCTTGTTCATGAGAATTATAGCGTTGCATACATGTTCGTGAGCGTAGGGGGGTTCCCCGAACTAATACACAAACAGCGAACATATGTTTGCAATCCGAACGCTCGGTTTGTACGGGCAAGTAGGGTCAATAAACTGTCGCGTTTGTGTATTAGTAGGGAATCCCCTACGTCACGATTTAAATGCCGTGTACAATGCGTACAATTATGCAAGGACAGCATGCGAGGAAAGGCTAATTGCGAGGAAGAGCTTGAAGCCATGAAGGGGGACAAATGGGGTATTGGCAGATTCTCTAGACTTCAAGGAGTCTGAAATGCTATAGTTCCCCAGGATTCATGCTCTCTAGCCTCTGTAATCAGGCTCCAAAGTTGGGGTTTTTTGGCAAAAACATGAAAAAACCCCAACTTTGGAGCCTGATTACAGAGGCTAGAGGGCATAAATCCTGGCGAGCTACAGCATTTCAGACTTCTTGGAGTCTAGAGAATCCGCCAATACCCTATTCGATCCCCTTCATGGGCGTTGAGAATTGAAAAATGAGAGCGTGACGTGGTGCTTCCATGTCCCCTCAGTAAGAAAAATTGCATGCGACCAAATCTTCTCTAAACGGGCTGAATCGCCCAAAACCGCAGAGTTCCTATTCCAGCAGCCTCAATAGGGCTAGGGGAGGTCGTTTGAAGAAGCCGAGATCCCGATAGAAAACGAAAATCGATGAAAGTCGAATCAAATTTTCGTTACTTTTATCACTTCACTTTTTATCACTTTTTCGCCTTTTGAGGCCCTTCTTTTTGCTTCCTCGTTCTCCTTGAAGGTGATGAATGAGCTCTCTTTCACCTGAGGGGCCCAAAAGACTCGGGAATATCATAAAAACCCGAGCCAAAGGGGCCCACTCAAACGACTTTTTGAGACTCGTTTTCTCCTTTGCCTCTGCTCTGTTGTTGTTGTTGCCTCTGCTCTATTTTTGGGCTGGTTTCAAGCTGTTGCAGGCCGTTTTGGCTGTATTTGCCTTCCAAACAACTGTCGTTTGTTTGTCGCCGATAGACGTGTCAAACGACATTTGAATCAAAGTTTGAAAATGTAACCCAGATACCCGAAATCAGTTTCACCCTGGCCTTAAGTTCCTGCAGTGTCGGAATTTAGGACAAAATATTCTCACTTCGACCCAACTTTTGTAACAAAGCGAATTGAAAATGCACTCAAATGCGTTCGTCCTCGACTAAGCTTTAAACATGTTTTTTTAGACTTGAGGCAAGTGGCCATGTAGCCCGTTATGTTTCATCCAGACTTGACGCCCTCTGCAGGAAGCCCTGCAGCACCGGGTGCTTAGCCTAGATGAATACGCAACTGCCTCATATCTGCAAATTAAAAACCTGCACTTTTCAGATATATTGATAGATAGATTTGGGGTGGAGCAGAGGGTCACGCAGGTCCCGATGATCCTATTGTTACCCATCCGTAAGAGACGGATTGCCCCGGACTCAGGGTTTTAAAGCCCCAAGCACTTTTCAGAAATCTGTATATGCTTAGTGAAGGTAAATAGATAAAGTTGTCCGGATTGGGTCTGACATCACCAAGATATTGAATACGTTTACGATCGAGTGCTTCACATCCATTCTCTGCTGTCTCTATTTTTTCCCCACAGTGCTTACAATTTTCAGAAGTGTTCGGTGGAAGTTTATTCCAGTATTTTAGCATGTGGCTAAGCTGACATTGCCCCGTCAAGAAGGCAGTTACCAATTTTGCCTGCTTCCTGTGTAGTCCAAGCAAATCCTTTGCCCCTTTAGTTGAGTAATCGACGATGAAATTCTTAGAGTGTTCTATGCGTGGCACGCTGTACCAGTATTCTTTAGATATTATTCTAGCTAGGTTAGCTATAACTTTTTGCATCCTCATAGCTGGGTGATTGGTCAGTGGAGGAGCCCCTGGTCTTCTTCTAATGTTAGAGTTTGCTGCCTGTTTGGCTAGATGGTCCGCTCTCTCGTTACCCTCAAAGCCTGAGTGCAATGGAATCCAGCTGAGCGTAACTGAATTACTTTCGGCTAGTAAAGACAAGGCTTCCCTAGTATCCCTGACTGTTTTGGAAGTGCAGAGTCGAGAAGAGAGAGCTTTCAAGGCCGCTTGACTATCTGAATAAATAAAAATAATCTTGTTCTGGTCCTTTCTTGCAGCTCGATCTTGACACATTTGTTTATAGCATAAAGCTCTGCTCGTCAAGCCTTTTTTTACTGATCTCCTATTCTTGATATCAATTGCGCCACAGCCAACTCCTTTCTCGGTTTTCGATCCATCCGTGTACCACCGAATGTGATCATCGCCCGTAGGCTCGGCAACATTCTTCCAGGAGCTTCTCTCATCAATTGCAACCTTGAAGGGTTGGGTCAGATAGAGAGTTTTTGGCAGATAATCTGAGCTGGACAGTACTTCCTTGAGTTCTTGGTTAGTGTAACGACCTTTCGATAGTTTCGCATCTTGAAGGCCCCTGATTTCCTGTTTATGGGAAAGAATTTTCCTACAGTTGGCATTGATTACCTCGCTCTGGATTAGAGACGTACCTAAGAGGGGGCAAGGGTAGGCTTAGCCCTCCCGAGCTTTTTCAGAGGGCCCCGTAGGGGCCCCGAAATTTTTTTATTTTAAAGGCCCCGAAGGGGCCCGATTTTTTAAAAAAATAAATACTAAAATAAAGCCTTTAAAGGGCCCATTTTTTCATTTGAGGGGGCCCCTGTTTTTGATTCAAGAGGGCCCACTTTTTGAATCAAGGGGCCCACCATCTTATTTGAGGGGGCCCCCATTTTTGATTCAAGAGGGCCCACCATCTTATTCGAGGGGGCCCCCTTTTTTGAATCAAGGGGGCTCACTTTTTGAATCAAGGGGCCCACCATCTTATTAGAGGCGGCCCCCTTTTTTGAATCAAGAGAGCCCACTTTTTGAATCAAGGGGCCCACCATCTTATTCGAGGGGGCCCCCATTTTTGAATCAAGGGGGCCCACTTTTTGAATCAAGGGGCCCACCATCTTATTCGAGGGGGCCCCCATTTTTGATTCAAGGGGCCCACCATCTTATTCGAGGCGGCCCCCTTTTTTGAATCAAGAGAGCCCACTTTTTGAATCAAGGGGCCCACCATCTTATTCGAGGGGCCCCCTTTTTTGAATCAAGAGGGCCCACTTTTTGAATCAAGGGGCCCACCATCTTATTCGAGGGGGCCCCCATTTTTTATTCAAGAGGCCCACTATCTAATTCGAGGGGGCCACCTTTTTTGAATCAAGGGGCCCACTTTTTGAATCAAGGGGCCCACCATCTTATTCGAGGGGGCCCCCATTTTTGAATCAAGGGGGCCCACTTTTTGAATCAAGGGGCCCACCATCTTATTCGAGGGGGCCCCCATTTTTCATTCAAGGGGCCCACTATCTAATTCGAGGGGGCCACCTTTTTTTAATCAAGGGGGCCCACTTTTTGAACCAAGTGGGCCCACTTTTTGAATCAAGGGGCCCACCATCTTATTCGAGGGGGCCCCCTTTTTTGAATCAAGGGGGCCCACTTTTTGAATCAAGGGGCCCACCATCTTATTCGAGGGGGCCCCCATTTTTAAATCAAGGGGCCCACCATCTTATTCGAAGGGGCCACTTTTTTTGAATCAAGGGGCCCACCATCTTATTCGAGGGGGCTCCCATTTTTGAATCAAGGGGGCCCACTTTTTGAATCAAGGGGCCCACCATCTTATTTGAGGGGGCCCCCATTTTTGATTCAAGAGGGCCCACCATCTTATTCGAGGGGGCCCCCTTTTTTGAATCAAGGGGGCTCACTTTTTGAATCAAGGGGCCCACCATCTTATTCGAGGGGGCCCCCTTTTTTGAATCAAGGGGGCTCACTTTTTGAATCAAGGGGCCCACCATCGTATTCGAGGGAGCCCCCATTTTTTATTCAAGGGGCCCACCATCTTATTCGTTTGGGCACCCTATTTTGAATCAAGAGAGCCCACTTTTTGAACCAAGGGGCCCCCATTTTTCATTCAAGGGGCCCATTATCTTATTCGAGGGGGCCCCCATGTTTGAATCAAGGGGGCCCACTTTTTGAATCAATGGGCCCACCATCTTATTCGAGGGGGCCCACTTTTTGATTCAAGGGGCCCACTTTTAAATTCGAAGGGGTCCACTTTTTGAATCAAGAGGGGATAGGAACAGTGCCCCCAAATCTTGAAAAATGCGGTAAACATTTTCAGAAATTTAGCACTTTCCACCCCATTTTATTTAGCAGGGGGCCCCACATTCATGTCTTAAGGGGCTCCATTTTATTAAGAAGAAGGCATCAATTCATGGCTGTAGAGCCCCCCTGAAAATTCAGGGGGTCCTTTATAGATTCTGTGGGCCCCCAAAATATTTCTGGGGCCGTCTGATAATTAAAAAGAATCCTCTGAAAATTTTGAGAGCCCCTTTTAAATGTCATGGGGTCTTATAGAAATTCTAGGGAGCTCTCTTAATCTTCGCCGGGCCCCTTAAAATTTAAAGAGGTTTCTTAAAAATTCAAGGGGGCCCCAAATCTGCTGGTAATCTCATAGAAGGGTTAATTTTCTGAAATTTTTTTAGTCAAGGGGGGCCCATAAACCTTCCGGAGCCCTTTAAAATTTAAAGACCTTTTGAAATAGATAATGAGAATCCAAAACTGTTTTAGAGGCAACTTTAAATTTTAGGGGCCCCTGATAAAGTCAAGGCAACCGTATTTCACTTTCGGGCCCCTCTAAATTTTAATGAGCCTCATTTTTAAATTTAGAACGGCTCTAAATTCTTCAAAACTTAAAAAGGCTTTAAAAATTTTACGCTTGCGGCGCGCTGTTTTACTTTTATTATTTTCTTTTACTTTCACCAACTGCTTATGACCCAACACAATTGGGATTTTTTCAACAATTTGAAGCTGGATAGGGATTTTAGTCATTGGTTTTGATTTTTCGATTCTTAAAGGAGCTTTAAGCATGGTTTTCTTATTTTCAATTATTGCATACTCCTAAAAATTTTCGCGCCTGCGGCGGGCCTTTTTAAAAATAAATTCCAAATTTATATAAGAGCTATTCCATTTTTCTCCTTGATTTTTACTTAAAACTATAAATAATTTAAGATAAATTTTTAACATATATGTACCTACAAAAATGTTAGAAAATTTGTGTAGAGGTGGGTGGCCCCGATATAAAACGGCCTCGGGAATTCATTTAAAACACGTGACATAATATTTTGTACAGAATTTGTCTTAATATAAAAAATGTGCAGGAATATTCTGTACAGAATTTGTATTAATATAAAAATTTTTTGTTTATTTTATGAATTTAAATTGTAACCCATCTTAAATTTCGGTGAAAAACTGAAAAAAAACCTATTTGATGTAGAAATTAAATTTTTATTGGACTAAGGGGGGGCTCCGTCATTAAAAGTGCCCAGGGGCCCCCAAATAGGTAAACGCGGCACTGGATAGGAAGGGGGACCCACTCTCAAGGTTCAGCCCCCCCCCCAGTTTCAAATCCTAGGTACGTCTCTGCTCTGGATATGGGCATGGAGAGGCTCCAAGTCAAGTAGAACAGTTAATGACGCTCTTGGTGACGTCCTAATCACAACAGCTGTAAGCCTTTGCAACTTAACAAGTCTGTCTTGTGCTGTTTTTTGTTCAGTCTTTTCCCACCAAACAGATGCGCCGTAAGTAACTATAGGTCTCACAATAGCGGTGTAAAACCAATGAGCTAGATTCGGTCAGAGACCCCATTCTTTGCCTACCATCTTCCTGCATATCCATACGGCACTAGTAGCCTTCTGAATCTGATTTTTTAGATGTGAGTTCCAGTTTAGTTTTTTTGTCAAGAGTGACTCCTAGATATTTTACTTCCCTTGAAAATAGAATTTCCACCCCAGGGAGGTTATTCTTCCTAGGTTGATCTTCGTTCCGAGCTCTTGAGAACATAACTACCGTAGATTTACTAGGATTGACCGAAAGCTTCAATCTGCAACACCAGGACTCTACCAATGATAGAGCTGATTGCATTCTGGCAGCCACCAGGTCACTTTTGCTTTTGCCTTTATTTGATTTAAGTTGTTTTGTATCACTATTGCAGAAAATAGGAATATCATCGGCAAATCCCAGAGCCTCTACTCCGGGCAATTTGTTCAAAGGAACTAATAAATCATCGACCACTAGCGTCCATAAAAGAGGGAAAAGCAGCCTCTGATGACTCTCAGTTTGAGAATATCGTCACCATACCTCAGATTGACACGTCTGTCTATCAACATGTTTCTTACCAGCCCTCAGGTACTTTGATCCACGCCCCTTCCAATAAGAACCTCTGTTATGGATTCAACCGTTGTGTTATCGAAAGCTCCCATAATGTCCAAGAATGTCCCCAGACTGACCTGAGAAGAGTCGAGTGCATTTTTTATTTTGTTTACGCAGCTTTTAGAGCGTCTTCAGTCGATTTTCCTGCCTGGTAGGCGAATTGCAAACTGTGAATGGGTTTATTGACAAGCAGAGAATCTCTGATTTGACGTTCAATAACCTTTTCCATTACCTTCAACATAAAAGAAGTTAGACTGATGGGTCTGTAGGATTTGGCATCGGTGCTGGATCGTTTCCCCGTTTTAGGTATGAATTGGACGTCAACTTCTCTCCATAGCATAGGGAAGTAACCAAGAGAATGGCACCAGATCAAAAGGTCTGGCAAGTGTGCCTGCTATTTTTGAAAATATGCTTATTATTTTTCTTTCTCTTGGTGTTTCGGAAAGTAGGCTCATTGCTTCTGTTTAAAAGCTCTAGTTTGTTCACAATTAGATAGTTAAAGAGATCTTCTCCACGTTCATCAGTCCTTTTACTGCCCCAAAAAGTGTGATGCGCATTTGCGTCACAACCATAAATAAGCTGTTTGTTCTCTTTTCGGCAGTAATTTTTTACAAGGTCCAATTTAGTTGAAACTGAGTCTACGTCTGCCGCGAGGTAGGCTGAGCAGACAACAAATTTTTCTCTGGACGTGCCTTATTATCATTAGCGTTTGGACGTGCCTTGATTCACCGTGATCATAATAGCAGAAAGATCAGGAGTACATAACTCAGATAATGGAAGAAAGTCAATGTCCCTTCTCATCATTATACCCGCTCTTGGGATGTTATTGGAATCAGAAATATAAAAGAGTTTTCCAGATTTGAGCACAGACTACTAAAGTACCTAGACACCCAGATCGCAAAAGTATGTAAATTTTGTTCTTAAAATGGATTAAGTCGGGTACCGTCTGACTCTCCTTTGAAAATGTGAAAACCTTAATATGGTAACTTTTTCCCTCAGACCTACCGTTCTCGAGATATTGGCCTTCAAAATTGGACTTTTTGGCATCCTCTGTGGGAGGGGTCAACTTCGAACGACCATAACTAGCTTATAATTCAAGCTTTCGGGCTAATTTTTTTATGTAGTCTGTGTGGACTACGACTTATTTAAAAAGTATAGCTTTGGGGTAGAAATCTAAAATTCCATTCAAAAAAAAATTTTTTGAATTTTTACCAAAAATTCACCTTCTTCATAAAATAGCGTAGAGTCGCTGCGTTACAATGAGCTGGGCTCTGGTATTTTATGTAGAGGTTAAATCAAGGTTTCTGAGGTACAAAGGGTTTTTCTCGATCTAGTGCACTTCTCGAGAAAATTGGGATTAAGTGTGTGATTTATGAAATTTCAATGAAAGTGAAATTTCTTTCTATTAGTTATCGACATAAAGTTGATTCAATGAACTTAATTTGACTATATGAGATGCATTTCACAGTTTTCCTGACAAAAAATGCAAAAAAAGCTCGAAAAATTTTATTTTGTGCCCAATCAGAGCATATGATACGTCAGCTACGGGTATCTCGTCAGTTTTTTTGAGGTTTTGAGTTGAGGTTTAACCCCCGTAGCTCCCAAAAGAGGGCTTTGATCTCAAAATTATTTTTGGGAAGTCCTTTCAACTTTTTAAGACACTAAAGATGGTGCTCAAATTTTGACCCCGGAAGATCTTGGTGAGGAGCTAGAGGGCTTTTTCGGCCGATTTTGGGGGGGTCCAGGCATAGGAAAAATTTTTCAAAAAATTTTTTTTGAAAATACCGATTTTGAGGCCCTATGCATCCGAAAAGAGAATCTGGCCAAGAAAATCAGGCCAAGAAAAAAAAAATTTTTCCTATGGCTGGATCCCCCAAAATTGGCCTTAAAAGCCCTCTAGCTCCTCACCAAGATCTTCCGGGGTCAAAATTTGAGCACCATCTTTAGTGTCTTAAAAAGTTCAAAGGACTTCCCAAAAATCATTTTGAGATCAAAGCCCTCTTTTGGGAGCTACGGGGGTTGAACCTCAACTCAAAACCTCAAAAAAACTGACGAGATACCCGTATCTGACGTATCATATGCTCTGATTGGGCACAAAATAAAATTTTTCGAGCTTTTTTTTGCATTTTTTGTCAGGAAAACTGTGAAATGCATCTCATATAGTTAAATTAAGTTAATTGAATCAATTTTAGGTCGATAACTAATGGAAAGAAATTTCACTTTCATTGAAATTTCATAAATCACACACTTAATCCCAATTTTCTCGAGAAGTGCACTAGATCGAGAAAAACCCTTTGTACCTCAGAAACCTTGATTTAACCTCTACATAAAATACCAGAGCCCAGCTCATTGTAACGCAGCGACTCTACGCTATTTTATGAAGAAGGTGAATTTTTGGTAAAAATTCAAAAATTTTTTTTTTTGAATGGAATTTTAGATTTCTACCCCAAAGCTATACTTTTTAAATAAGTCGTAGTTCACGCAGACTACATAAAAAAAATTAGCCCGAAAGCTTGAATTATAAGCTAGTTATGGTCGTTCGAAGTTGACCCCTCCCACAGAGGATGCCAAAAAGTCTAACTTTGAAGGCCAATATCTCGAGAACGGTAGGTCTGAGGGAAAAAGTTACCATATTAAGGTTTTCACATTTTCAAAGGAGAGTCCGACGGTACCCGACTTAATCCATTTTAAGAACAAAATTTACATACTTTTGCGATCTGGGTGTCTAGGTACTTTAGAAGTCTGTGGATTTGAGAGACTTAATTTTGTTACCGCGTACATTGGGCTCCTGTATAAAAGCTATATCAATGTTGTTCCTGCAAAACATATCATCAAGTAAAGAGGTTGATTTGTACAAAATTAACCAACGTCATAGTAAATGATTTGTTTAAAAAATTTTTGGAGTACCCTGTGACCTTGATGAAAATAGTACATGGCAAATAGACTGAACGCAGATCTATTTACATGTAAAATTGAGGGAGTAATAACATAGTTGATTTTCGTAAGTCCACGCGTATAACTTGAGAAGTAGTTAAAATAGAATATAATAAAGTTGCTCTTAAATCCCATAACCATTAAGTTAGAGGAAAAAATGATTTTAATAAATTGTAAAATAGAAAAAACATGTTTCAAGGTTTTAGGGACAAAACCGATTTTTGTAAGGGGGATGTGAAGGCCACCTGGTTGGCGACTAACTTTCTCCTTCCGAAAAAGCTACCCTAACTTTCTCCTTTTGAGAAAGTCACCCTTTGGCACATATTTTTTAACAAACAAAAGTGTTTCTTAAACAAAGGTTTATTATGTAACAAGCACAAGAATTTAAGTAATGTTAACACCTTTTTTGACGGTCAGGTAAATTTTGTACAGCTGTAAAATTCATTCTGTTGAGTAAATAAAAGTCTATGTGTGGTTATTGAGAAGCTCTTATCTTTAATGGGATATAATACCCCTGAATCGTCATTTTTTGAGGTTTTGAGTTGGGGTTTTAGCCCCGTAGCTCCCAAACGGGGGCTCCGATCCCAAAATGGTCTACGGAAGGTCCCTTTCTTTTTTTGAGACGCTTCTGATGATACCAAAATTTTGACCCTGGAAGCTCCTGGTGAGGAGCTAGAGGGCTTTTTTGGCCGATTTTGGGGGGTCCAGGCATAGCAAAAATTTTTCAAAAAAAATTTTGTTGTGAATATTTCAAATTTGAGGCCAAATGCATCCAAAAAGAGGCTCTAGCCAAGAAAATCTGGTTTTCCAAAAAAGAAAGGAGGAGAGGAGAAACAGAGGAGCTACAGGGATTTCCGCGGAATTTCGTTGCATTGTGGGTCATGTCATGTGGGTGACCCACAATGCAACGAAATTCCACTGAAATCCCTGTAGCTCCTCCGGAGTAGCTTGGAGGGCAAAATAATGTTCTGGCCGTAGCTAGAGCTCTTTAAGATGTATCTGATGCTGAACTTTGTTTTGACCTGGAAGTTTCTGGTAAGGAGCTAGAGGGCTTTTAAGGCCAATTTTGGGGGGGTCCAGGCATAGGAAAAATTCGGTGAAAAATTTTTTTTAGAGCCCTCTAGCTCCTCACCAGGAGCTTCCAGGGTCAAAATTTTGGTATCATCAGAAGCGTCTTAAAAAAAGGAAGGGTCTTCTGAAGACCATTTTGGGATCGGAGCCCCCGTTTGGGAGCTACGGGGCTAAAACCCCAACTCAAAACCTCAAAAAATGACGGTTTACCCGTATTACATGCCGTTAATGATAATTCTTCAATTTTACCAATGGCTCCTTTTACAGAAAAACAGTTTTTCTTTGCTAAGTTTCGACTCAAATGACGAGTCTTTATTCAAGCAGTTCTACAAATTTCGAATTTGGCATTATTAAGCAAAACAATATCTAAAAATCTTACAATTTTCCAGAATTCTTACATCAAGTTTGAATTTTCAGATTTATGAATGACAAATTTTTCAAAGCTTATTAGTTGAACAAATTATCATACTGTGTGCCAAAGTCAAAAACATCATTTTGAACATTAATGTTAGCACATGATTTTATGTGGACAGCTTCTTTAAAAAGCCTGGCTGTTAAATTTGACTCTTTTTCAATTATTGCAACATTGTCAAAATCGAAGAAACAATTTTGACCACTTGAAATCATGTGAGTTGTTAGCGAAGAAAGTTGATCTGCTTTGACATTTTTTCTGCTTGAATAAAGACTCGTCATTTGAGTTGAAACGTAGCAAAGAAAAACTGTTTTTCTGTGAAAGGAGCCATTGGTAAAATTGAAGAATTATCATTAAATAAAAGTCAGTCTTGAAACGACACTCGGTGTTTTTAGTTCGCGTTACCTAGGGTTCCCCAGACCCCATCATAGGTTATATATATATTCTTTTTGTTTGATTCTCACGAGTTCTTTATCTTTAGTTCTTTATCTATTTTCTTACAATTTTCAGGAATATTGACATTCCGAAAAAATTTTAGCTAGCGGAAATGCTAAAAGATTTCACTTTGGTTTTATTGCAACGTAATAAACTATGGCAGATTCACCATCGATGAGTAAGTATTTTTAGTGCATTTTCAGCATTTTACAAAAAGTGCACTTTTGTGGCCGCTTTGCCGTCTGTGTGTCTGTCTGAAATTTAATAACTCAAGAACCAGAACAGCTAGAAAGCTGCGGCTTTTTTTGCATCGTGTAGGGTATGATCTGTAGGGGTGCAGGCTAACAATTTTAGATCCCCACTCCCTCTTGGGGGGTATTTTACGTTTGTATGAAAACTCCTTATATTACATCCGATTGAGCTGAAATTTTTTTTTGAGTTGTAGTCTGTACAAAATCTTCAAATCATAGTACCTCATGTGTCCCCTTTCATGTACAGGGAAGAAGCTAGAGGCCTTCAAAGTTTGGTCTTCTCGAAATCTTTGAAAATGCACCCTTTAGCTTAATCTCCGATTTTGCTTTTTATATTTTTTTAATCATACATCTAGGAACATATAAATGCTGGAATTTCCCAAAACGAAATTGTTATAGTTGTTTTAGACTCTCGTTAAATCAGAGGAAAAATAACAATAAAAAAATAACCGTTTTTTAGGAACTTCACTAGTTGTTTTGGATCAGGATCTGTAAACTGATTTGTCTCTTTAAGGTGCTTGAAGGGAGCACTTCTTTTCTCGTTGCTAGTTCCAACATCTTTAATGGGCTGAGAAAAGTAATTTTCAAATGTCTATATCATCTTGCCAATATTGCTCGCGCAGCACTCGTATACCGTTTCGTAACAGATGCAGGACGGTTTTACAGCTTCACGAGCGGAAATCCAGATGACGTGGGTTCGATTCTCACTTTTTTTCAAATGTTTGGCATTTTCAACCTTCATAACGCTCGTAGTTCTTTTTGTTGTTTTTCTGGCACGGTCTAACTTCGAGTAAAAACAGGTTGAAGCTTAGTCGGGGACGAATGCATTTTCAATTCGCTTTTTTGCAAAAATTGGGTCAAAGTTGCAAAGTAAGAATATTTTGTCCCACATTCCGCCACTGCAGAAACTTATTGGGCCCCTGAATTTAATCTCGAAGGTCACAGAGTCACAGAATGGAGAAGGATATTTTCCTAAATTTAATGTCTCTCTCTTCTTAAATTCAATGCCCAAGTTTAAGCTCAGTGTGAATTAAAAAAATTTCGCCAGCTCTACACCCTTAGGTCTATTGTTTCTGTTCGAATACAAACATTCGAATGAAACTAATACGAATACGAACGTGAAAGAATATTTTGGCAAAATTATTCGTTGTCATTTGTGTTTGGTCCCATATAAAAACATGCGAATGTTAAACGAATGGCAAAATATTCGAATGTTAAATGAATAGCAAAGCATTCCAATGTTTAAATGAATGGCAAAACATTCAAATGTGAAGAATACACTACCCTTCAAAAGTTTGGATACACTTAAAAAAATTAACATTTTTCGTGTTTAACGCTTCATATCTTGGTCTGAGACCATTCTATTCTATGAGATTCATTGAAATAATATTTTATAATTGATTTTTTATGTATTTTTCTCAATTTTTTGTCTTCTTTGTTTTACTATTCTGTTAAAATATTCAAATGGTGAAAAGCTGAAAATTTGATGTTTTTTTAATCACCGGTTTTAGTATATATTTTTCGAATATTTGAAACTCAAATCGATGTTTAACAATTGATAACTACTCAAAAATGTGCGCCAAAGACTAAGACTCAAAAGGTTAACACATACATGAAAAACGTCTCACTTAATTTTCTTACATTTTTTTCTAAAAAATGTCCAAAACTTTTGCTGATAATAATCAAAAATCATTTATAAAATGTTATTTCAAAGAATCTCATAGAATAAAATGGTCTCAGACCAAGATATGAAGCGTTGACCACGAAATATGTTAATTTTTTTAGGTGTATCCAAACTTTTGAAGGGTATTGTATGCATTTCAGTATTTTCTTACAAGAGATTTCTGAAAAGTGCCTTTTTTGGCCCCGAAGTCCTGGAATCCCAGTGAGACCCCGAAACTAAATGAAAGCCGGAGGTACCCAAATGACACCTCTTTGTAAAGAAAGGCCCAGCCTTAGGCTTAAGCAGGTAGGAAGAAATCCGAGATCCGGAACTCCTGAAATTAAATGAAAGCCCTCGAGTGCTTTTTCAGACCTTTTTCAGGAAACGAAGTGCTGACCTTCCAAATTGATGAAATTTTATTTAAGTCACTCAGAAGCCCTCGAGGGCTTATTTCTAATTCCAGGAGTTCCGGATTTCTCCTTTCCAACTTCATTTTGAGGCCAAGACCTTTCTGATGAGGTATCGTTTGGGTACCTCCGGCTTTCATTTAGTTTCGGAGTCCTAGCGGGATTCCAGGACTTCCGGGGCCAAAAGAGGCTCTTTTCAGAAATTTCTTGGTTAGAAAGTACTGAAATGCATATTTTTCACTTTCAAATGTTTTGCCATTAGCTAGGTTTCCACGATTCAACTTTTCTGTCGATTCAACTAAACAGCTGATCGCATTTATTGAATCGACAAGTTGCAAGGTGTTTCAACGGTGTCAACTTGCAGTCAATTTCAATTTTAGTAGAAATCAAACAAGGCTGAAAACGAATGTAAATAAACCTTGTTTTCTGTTAAATTTGCAAGTTATTAGTGTTAAAAGTAGTGCGCAATTAGTTATTATTTTGATTTAGCACTTAAAAATATGAATTCATCAGATGAGGAGAAACTGATCCATTTGTTAGTCTCTTTAGATTTTCTGGTGATTATATTTTCACTAGCTTGTCGCATTAAACCCAGAGCATCACGCTGATAATTAGATGCTTCATTTGATGGCGAAGACGTTCTGCTTGACTTCCTCTTCTTCGAGGGTGTTGGTGTAGTAGGAGGAGAGAAATCAAGATTACTGTCATTAGTGTTTTCGCCAGATTCTGATGTATGAGCACTCGAACCGACTAATCCAGCACTGACGCCTTGCCGCGGCTTGTTTTTGTCCAGAAGAAACTGAAGGCTCTCAAAGGCACACCAGTTTGACTTTACATCAGCTCCACTGCCGGAAGACTTCGGTATACTTTCTCTGGATAGAGTAGTTTGGAGCCCTTTAACCTTTTTTCAACTTCTGAAGTTGGATAACCAATTTCCTCAGCAATGGATTTCCAAGCTTCAAATCGTTTTTGCTTGTCAAAATAATGTGGCGATGTTGATTGCCACAAGCATTCCTGGCCCCGATACAAGTCGATTAGGAACAGAGTATTTTTAGTTCATTTTCATCAATTTTGAAAAAATTTCACTTATGTGTCCGATATGTCTGTCTGTCCGTCTGTCTGTTTCTCCGTCTGTCCGTCCGTACGAGCCACAAAGGCTCCGAAACTACAAGAGCTAGAGACCTGCGGTTTTTTGCATGATGTAAGGTATGGTCTAAGGGTGGGCCATTTTTGTTGGTTTTCCAAATAACCCCCCAGGGGCGTAACCAGGAGGGTTTTCGTGTTTTATGAAACTTTCTTATACTTCATCCGATTAAGCTGAATTTTGGATATGTTATAGATCATGTCAAATCTAGCAAATCATAGAACACATGTTTGCCTCTATCACTTAAGGAGGTGGGATGAGAGGCCTCCAAAGGGGGGAAAATTTTAGTTGCTCTTATTGAGCTGAAATTCAGAACGGTCATGTAAAATGACAAATCAAGCAACAACAAAATTTCAAATTCAACCGATTGAGCTGAAACTTTGGCAACTGTTAGATAGCGTTAAATCCAGCAAAAAACAGTTCTACAGTAAGTCTGTATGACCTAAGGGTGAGGAGCTGAAGGCTCTTAAAGTTAGTATTAGGCGAATATTTTTGAAAGCTTTTATATGGGACAAAACATTCGAATGTTAGCCCCTACCACTTAAAGGGGTGGGGTGAGAGGCCTCCGAAGGGGGGAAAATTTAGTTGCTCCGATTGAGCTGAAATTCAGAACGGTCATGTAAAATGACAAAAGGGCCTGTTCACATATTACGTAACGGTGAAAATCGAGATTTTCGACCCCCTCCCCCTTGGACCGTGACGTAATATGTGAACAGGCCCAAATAAGCTACTTTTGTTTCGGGTTGTGGTCTTAAAAATGTAAAACAACGGACTCTGGGGGTCAATAATTGGCCACCCAAGACTTCCCCTGGCGAACAGTAGGGCAAAATTTCAAATTCAACCGATTGAGCGGAAACTGTGACAACTGTTGGATGGAATTAAATCCGGCAAAAAACAGGTCCACAGTAAGTCTCTATGACCTAAGGGTGAGAAGCTGTGAGAATTCCGGGGCTAAAAAAGGCTCTTTCAGGAATCTCTCGGTTGCAAAGTGCTGATCTTCCAAATCAATGAAATTTTAGTCTAAGTCACTCAGAAGCCTTAGAGGGCTATTTTTTGGATTTCAGGAGTTCCAAATCCCAAATTTTTCCCTACCAGCTTCATCCTGAGGCCGAGAACTTTCTAATTAGGTGTCTCTCGGGTACTTTCACTCAGAAGCCCTCGAGGGCCTTTTTAGGATTCCAGGAGTTCCAGATCCCTAATTTCTCCCAACCAACTTTATCCTGAGGCTTAGGCACTCGAAGAGGTCACTCGAGCTCTCAGATAAGGATTTCCATATGTAGAATACAAACGCCGATATATCATTCGTTTTTGGTGATTGTCATCCAGACGTACGGAAATAGCAAGCACAATAGCACCATTTTTCATAAATAAAAAATGTGCTTAAAACGATGGGCACTTATGGAGTCTTTTTAGTATGTACCAAAAATTTAGGGTTCCTACGGGGTCCCGGTAAAAATCTAAGGGAGTTTAGCCTATCCCAGCCTACCTCATTTTGTCTCTGGTTCTATAGAAAGCTCTTAAATGCATTATTGATAATTATGTAAACACAAATCTAAAATGTTTTTATGTTCTAGAATCGAAGTTGGGGCTTGACTCTAACTGTATGAAATTGAAGAAGCACTTGAGTAAGTCGGCCTCAGAGTTAAGTTCCACAGACGTTCCAAGATGTCCTCCACAACGAGTGAAGAGTGCTGGAACTCAAAGTGTTTCCAGTGTCTTACAACGGACTCACGGCTTTTTCTCTAGCTTACGGGTAAATTCGATATCTTTTTAATCTTTTGAAAAAATGCATGTCCGACTTGCCCGTCCATCCGTCTCACATCTTTTCAAATCTAGCAAATCATAGAACACATGTTTACCCTTATCACCTGATGTGGTTTTTAGTTGCTCCGATTGAGCTAAAATTTAGAAAAGTCAAGTAAAATGACAGATTGAGCAACCTCTTTTCCAACGAAGTCTTGAAAATAAAAAATAACTGACCTGAGGGGTCAATAGATAAAACTCAGATTAAACTTACAAAACCATCCTATTGAGTGGAAACTAGATCAATTCAATGACAATTTAACTATAAAACAATTTCTACAAAAGGCCCCTCTCTCCTACAGGAACGGAAGAAGGAAAATTTCATTTACTCCAATTGAGCTAAAAATATAGTATACCTAGTGATAAATCCATACTACTACCAGTAACGGAGCTAGAGATCCCTTAAGTTTTTTACAGAAACGGATTTTTGGACAAATGATTTTTACTTCGACCCAACTTCGTAACTATGCCAACTTAAAAATAAACTTAAGAGCACTTTTCATATCATTGACTTTTTGAAATTCAAAAAAAACAAGCGTTTTTTCGACTTCGCTATTTGGGCTTCCGAGAGGCTTAAATAGGTTCCAAATCCTTCATTTGGGCCCAAAAAGAGGAAACCAGCATTTTACCGCACCAAAATCGGTCCAGAAATAGCATTTCTGGCCAATTTTAGTTTTGACAGATCGTGCCTCTGAGTTTTGCGAAAATCGTTTTTGGGGAAAAAAAATTTTTTACGCCGCCCAGGGGTCGAAAATCGAAAAAAAGGCCATGAGCGTCTCTTTGAAATTAAGTTGGCTATCCGTATAAAAAAAACCAGCCCATGAAAGTCCCTCTGGAAGGCCCTGATACAATTTTAGTGGAGCAAGGTCGGGTATCGATGAAACTCGACCTCGCGGGAAAAAAATTAAACTTTCCTCAAAGGTTGAAATTCGGAAAAACAAGTATAAGGCTCGCTTAGAAATTTTAAGAGCTTTCCAAAATGGTGCAATTTGTAGTGTAAAAAGTCCAATTGGAAGCCCAGATTAGATTTTAGTGCGGAAAAGTCGGGTTTCATTGAAAATTGACCTGGCGGGTTAAAAATTCATAACTCGCCTTAAAAGTCAAAAATCGAAAAAAAGGCTATGATACTCTCTTTGAAATTTCAAGAGCTTTCCGAAATGGTGCTTTTTGTTACTCAGAAAGCCCTAGTGGAAGCCCTGATACAATTTGAATGGAGCAAGGTCGGGTTTCAATGAGACACGACCTCGCGGGAAAAAAATTCATAACTCGCCTTAAAGGTCAAAAGTCGAAAAAAAAGCTATGAGAATCTCTTTGAAATTTCAAGAGCTATCCAAAATGGTGCTTTTTGTTACTCAAGAAGCCAAATTGGAAGCCCTGATACAAATTAAGTGGAGCAAGGTCGGGTGTCACTGAAACTGGACCTTGGGGGAAGAAGAGCCCAGAACTCCCCTTAAGGGTCAAAAATCGAAAAACTGACTCTGGTAGTCTCGTTGAAATTTCAGGAGCTATCCGAAATGGTGCTTTTTGTCGCTCAAATTCGATAAAAATTTTTTGGTCCATTTTTTTGAATTTCAAAAAGTCAATGATATGAAAAGTGCTCTTAAATGCGTAGGTCTCCAAATAAGCATTAAACATTTTTTTATCCTACTTAATAGGTTAATGAATTTCAACTAAAAAATATTGAAACAAAAATCTTTTGATTTTAGACTCGTATTTCCCGTGGTAGAAGCAAAGATCGTGGAAGAAAATCTCCAAATGGAGCGGACCAAGATGTTGCAAGTGATTATGCTGAAGACAGCTCAGATCATAGTCTTTCAACTAGTCCCTTGACACAGTCCCCGAGGCATCGAATTGAAAATAGTGGAACTTCACCATTAGCTAGCAAATCACATCCGTTCCCAAAAAAAAAGACTGATAATTTTAAGGTTGCTGCAAAACTTGAAAGGCAGTCATCCATGGCAAGAGAAAGTATTGAAAGTGTTTCGGAAGAAACTCTTTTACGTCGTGAATTAGAACTTCGAAAATATTCGTTTTTTCAATTAAAAATACACTTAATAAGTGGGCAAAATTTAGTAGCAATGGATAAAAGTGGTAAACTAAATAAATTTTTATCTAAAAACAAAAATATCAATAAAAACAAACAAATATATTTTTTTCCAGGTACTAGTGATCCATATGTGAAGTTTAAAGTAGGAGGAAGATTATTGCACAGAAGTAAAACAATTCATAAAGATTTAAATCCCAAATGGGATGAAAAATTCACGATTCCAATTGAAGATCCTTTTCAACCTATAAACATAAAGGTAATTTATAAAATTCATAGTTTCTTTATTGCCCATATCATTTTAGGTTTTTGATTACGACTGGGGTTTACAAGATGATTTCATGGGCACCACCAAGCTCTTTATTTCTTCATTAGACATCGATGTTACTAAAGAATTTCAACTAAAATTAGAAGACCCTTCGAATCCAGAAAGAAATTGTGGTGAAATAAAATGTACAGTGCTTCTTATTCCCAAGACACAAGAAGATAAAGAACAAGTAAGAAATTTTTATGAAACTTACTATTTGTTCTTGTTTGTCGGGTGAAAAGGCAATTTTGGTGTTTTGAATCTCTAGAAGTTCGCGTAATGAAAGCGGAGTACTTTTAACTAATACTATTTATTGACTTGTGAATTTTCTTTTCTAATTATTATCACTGTATTTAGTGTTGAGAACAATTGCGCGTCTCCGCATGCGCTCCGCGTGCTTAACGTGAGCTTCGCTTGGTAGCTACGTGAATAAGAATGCGAGGAGAAAAAATATTTGGAAAATTGTAAAGAAATGATTGAGAGATGCATGAAGGAAAAGGTCCCCAGGTGTGAGTGGTGAAGTGTGTATGGTATGTACTAGTGAAGTTGTGTTCAGTCTTTTGTTTACGAAGTCCTTTGGCAATCACCTGAGTCGCCCAGCAGCTTGAGCCAGCTGAGTCAGGACCACTTGGAAGCACCCAAGAAGGGAGTCCCTGGGGGACACCGGTTCGAAGTCAGACCATCGCCCGTCAGGTTGTAGCAGAGCCCGGCCGATCAGTAGTACTACTACATTCAGCCCAACGCCCAGGGGGGTCAGATCGAGGCGTTCCTCCAGGCCCCAACGTCAACTTTTGAGATGGCGAGGAGAGAGATTCGACTGGAAGACCCAAATGATGAATTTCCCCAACCCCTTCACCCTCACGTGACACCTGACGCCCTTCCCTTGCAGGTTAACAAGTTCTCATGGGAAGTTCAACAACGTTCGATCTCCCCGCGGTCAGCATTACTGTTCTTCCAATTGAACAACGTTCTGTGACCGTCTGTGTCTTTAGGGTTTCGTCGAGGGGTGAAACGTGACACTTTTACGTTGAGGTCTTCTTGAGGGAAAAGTGGTCATCTGGCAGCCTTCCTTGGGAAGGAGAGGTGCCACGTAAGCTGGTTTGAAACGATCGAGCGAGATGGAATGGTGCTTGCCGTCTCAGTTGACTACAAAAGTCTTAGGAAGGCCTCCTGGCTGGCTGTATGTAGATTAAATTTTCTCTTTCTAGGAAAACCTTTCTAGCTATTTGATGTATTACTTGAGTAGAAACAAATCTGACTTTCTAAGAAAGCCACCCTTTGTAAACTAGCACAATTTGACATACATTTTCGACTTTAAGCAAACAATGAGTGTTTTATAAACAATAGTTTATTCCCCAACATTGCAGGAATTTGAGTAATAATAATTTTGGGTCGACCAGGTAAATTTTATAAATTTATAACCTCTTTCGTTTACAAAAATAAATTAACTCTATTTTTTTAATTGCCTACTACGGCTGGACATGAAGTCCACATCTGTACTCTCAAGTTAGGCCCGCACTACAAAATCACAAAAGAGAACAACACGAGCGGCTTGGAAGGTTGAAGAAAAATGCCAAAAATATATTGGAGACGAGTGAGAATCGAACCCACGTCCTCTGGATATCCGGTCCATTGCTCTTCCACTGAGCTACCGACTCCCTTTTGACTTTTCTCAATCTAGCGCCAACTCGTGGTCTCCGAGTCCTGTGTCCTACGCGAATCCAATGTGCGCTCTGTCGATCACCGCTGTGTTTCTCTACATGTACAGAGGCATCTCGCCCTACTTTTATGTACAAGTGCAGGTGACTCCGTGCGTTCACCATGCAAATACAGCGGTGGACGAGCACACTCAAAATTGTGATCTGTAGTACAGGCCCCCCTGACTCCTATAAAGCCGGAATCAGAGATTTTTATTCGGGCTATCTCTTCTACTCTATTTTTTTAATTGCCTACTACGGCTGGACATGAAGTCCACATCTGTACTCTCAAGCATTTTTCTTCAACCTTCCAAGCCGCTCGTGTTGTTCTCTTTTGTGATTTTGTAGTGCGTGCCTAACTTGAGAGTAAAAATAAATTAAGTCTTGAAACAGAGCTTGGTGCGTTTTAATCGGTCCTAGAAAAGGTCGTTCGGACCTTATCATATGGCATCCCTTGCCAAAATTAGTTTCTGATGTTCCAAATCCGCGTAGTAGATACCGTCCCTGCGAGTATGTAATAGAACGCATTCTGAAAAGTATAAGATAACAAGTGCAGGTGAAAGAGTGTCAACAATGGGGAACTCGATTACTACCCACACCAAGGCGTCGACAAGAAGGGCAGAAGGCAACCACAACAGAAACTATTAAAAAACATATATGACATGCGTATCGAACACAAAAATAATCTAGTGGAAATCGCAAAAAGTCCTGAGTTCGGCTATAAGGCTCTAGTGTTCATAATCGTGCTTCTATTCTTGGCCACGTTAGGGTATAAATTGGTTATGTTTCAAAGCCGCAAACGAGCGGAGAAACTCATGAAAAACCTACCCCGAAACCAAAAAAATTTCTAAAGAGCCAAGACTCGAACTTTTATCCTGCGAGAAAAAGATCAGTGATTTGGAACAAACAAGAAAAAACATGTTTAAAGCTTAGTCGGGGACGAACGCATTTGAGTGCATTTTCAATTCGCTTTGTTGCAAATGTTGGGTCGAAGAGAGAATATATTGTCCCGAATTTCGTCACTGCAGAAACTTATTAACACTGACTTTGATCCCACAGGTCATAGAGCCTTAATGTAGAAGAATATTTTGCTAAATTTAATGTCATCTAACATTTGCCCAACTTTCAGTTCAATTGGAGTTGCAAAATTTTCGCCTCATACTGACTTTGGGAGCCTTTAGCTCCTCACCCTTGGGTCATAGAGACCTACTGTGGAAATGTTTTTTGCTAAATTTAATGCCATCTAACAGTTGCCAAAGTTTCAGCTCAATCGGTTGAATTTGAAATTTTGCCTCACTGTTCGTTAGATGAAGTCTTGGGTGGCCACTTATTGGCCCCCAGGGTCCGTTATTTTACATTTTTGAGACCATGACCCCAAACAAAAGTTGCTTATTTTGTCATTTTACATGACCATTCTGAATTTCAGCTCAATCGCAGCAACTAAATTTTTCCCCCCTTCGGAGGCCTCTCACCCCACCCCCTTAAGTGATAAGGGCAAACATGTATTCTATGGTTTGCTAGATTTGACATGATGTATAACATATCCAAAATTCAGCTTAATCGGATGAAGTATATGGAACTTTTATACAACGGGAAAACCGCCTTCATTACCCCCCAGGCAGTTTTCCGGAAAAACCAAAGTAGTTCCACCACCCTCCAGATCATACATGACAATATGCAAAAAACCGCAGGTCTCTAGCTCTTGTAGTTTCGGAGCCTTTGCGACTCAGACGGACGGACGGACGGACGGACATATCGGACACATAAGTGCATTTTTTTCAAAATTGATGAAAATGCACTAAAAAGAAGTGACCAGGAAAAGTTGGAGGAGTATGAAAAAAAAACTATAAAGAAGCGATAAACAGAATTCTGACAGAATCGCAGAAACGCTGTACGGAAACAAGTTAAAAGCGTTTTAAAAACATGTATAAAGCTTAGTTGGGGACTGTTATAATCTGAGAGAGAAATCAAGAAAACTTCTGTTCTGCTCAAAGATTTATTAGAGAGTGAGGATGTGGAGATTGACATCTACAGCTAGGCTTCTAGGTTTCTTCAACACACCCCCTCAAACCAAAAGCTTTTACGAACTTCTGGTGCTTCAGCCTTTGAAGTCCTTTTGTCAGAACATCCGCCGTTTGATCCTCAGTTGACACGTACAAGATTTTGAGTTTGCCTCTTCTTATTTCATCTTGTATGAAATGATGCCGGATGTCAATATGCTTGGTTCTAGCATGGAACCCTCCGTTGAGCGCCAGTGCTATCGCGCTTTGATTGTCCACGTAGATCTCCAGCGGGCTCGCGTCCTTCGTGATCTGCTCCTTGATTCCGTGCCACCAGAGTGCTTCTTGTAACGCCCCCGAGAGAGCCATGTACTCCGCTTCGCAGGAACTCAGAGCCACCGTCTGCTGCTTCTTCGAACACCAGGATATAGCGCCACCTTTGCAAGTGAAAATATATCCTGTTGTGGATTTCCTGGAATTTAAATCAGTAGCCCAATCTGCATCAGTGAAGCCCTTGATTTCCACAGGCATGGACTTCTTGAACGTCAGTTTTAAGTTAGACGTCCCTCGCAAGTACCGAAACACGTGCTTGACTGCCTTCCAGTGGGCTGCTCCAGGATTGGAGTTGAAACGACTCAACTCGCTCACCACAAACGCGATATCAGGTCTCGTGCATGTTGCGATATACATTAAGCAACCAATAGCTGCCTGATACGGGATCTTCACCATGTCTTCCTTCTCTTCCTTGGTTTTCGGTTCGTCTTCCTTCGAAAACTTGTCTCCGAAATTCACAGGAGTGCTGACAGGCTTGCAATCCTTCATACCGAATCTTTCAAGTGTAGATTCGATATACTTCTCCAGATCCATGGTAACCTCCTCGTCTGACTGCTGGATTCTCATCCCGAGACACTGATGCACAGGCCCGAGCTCCTTCATCTTGAAGGTCTTGTTCAAGAAAGCCTTCAGCGAACTCAGCTCTTCGTCATCGTTTGAGAAGATCAGGAAGTCGTCAACGTAAATTGCGACTATCAGGACCTTGGATTCGCCTAATCTGTGATACACACAATGATCGTACTCACTCTGCTTCAGACCGTAACCCCGCAGCTTCGCGTCAAGTCCCAAATTCCAGACGCGACTGGCTTGCTTCAAGCCGTACAAAGCTTTGTTTAGGCGACAAACTTTGTGAGGCTGCTCAGGATCTATAAACGGGTCGGGTTGCTCCATGTACACTTCTTCGTCTAGTTTGCCTTGGAGAAACGCCGTCACTGCGTCCATCTGCTCGACTCGCAGACCCAGATCCACGGCTAGTGCGAAGAGGTACCTCAGCGAATTATGACGAACTACGGGAGAGTACGTCTCCTGGTAATCCACCCCCTTTCGCTGAGCGTATCCTTTGATGACTAAGCGGGCCTTGAAGCGCTCGACCTTTCCTGTTACGTCGGTCTTCGTTTTGTACACCCACTTACACTTAATCGCCTTCCTCCCAGGTGGGAGATTTGTCAGAGACCAGGTCTCATTTCCCAATAAAGATTGGTACTCTTCCTCCATGGCTAGCTTCCATTCATCTGCGTTTGGACTTCACAGAGCCTGATCCAGGGTTTCGGGATCTGGCAATAAAGAACTCGAGACAGCGACTGGTTCTTTATTCTTCTTCTCAGGATACTTGCCTTTTATCACGCGCTCCGTACCACTGCGCTTAGACGTTGTTCCATGCAGTGAACGTTGTCTATTATTTTGTGGAGGGAGCGCAAAGGCCGCCGATGGAAGCATTGGAGGATCTGCGGCGATTCCAGTGTAGCCAAGGTCATCATTCGGAGCTTCAAAATGTACGACAGGCAGTTTCTCAATTTTCTTAGCAGAAAATAACTTGCCTTGGGGAACGCGTCCCGGTCCACTGCGCATCAACTTAGAACTTATATTCCAGTCTTGATTTAATTGTGTAGGGGACGCAATTACAGCAGGAACTCGGGAACTACTAGCTTCCTCTTGCTCACTTTTGGGATTTCTTTCTTCAGCAGACTGAACTAAGAAAGAACTCGGGACAACATAGCCGTACTTAGAGGAGATTTGAGCGTCTTGATACTTGCCTTGGGTATGGCGCTCCCGACCGCTGCGCCTCAACATTTGATCAGGTACATGATCTTGTTTATTCGATTGCGGAGGGAGCGCAGGCAAGACCGCGTCGCTAGAGGAAGTGCTTGACAGTGACTCAAAGTCATCATCTTCTGAGAGCTCGTCCCGAACTTCGGGACTCGATACCACGCCAGGGTTAGCAGGAACATGAACCCTTTCTTCTACGAAATCGAGCGAAACAAATCTCTGTATTTGTTTTTCTGGGATGAACTCGACTTCTCGACGCTGCTTTTGACCCTCATTGATGAACTTCACTTCTCGTGCGACCTCGACTCGTCTGCTCTTCGGATTGTAGACTCGATAGCCTTTAGACGTAAGACTATAGCCCACAAACACTCCTTCACGAGACTTCGGTTCCCATTTTTGTCTCTGGCTCTTCGGAACTCCAACTTCCACACGACTTCCGAAAACTCGCAAGTGTGAGACATCAGGCTTCTTCTTGGACCACATTTCTTCTGGAGTCAAAGAGACACTCGCACACGGTGATCGATTTATCAGATAAACCGCCGTGTTCACCGCCTCAGCCCAAAAACTCTTGGTCAGCTCGGCCTCGAACAGCATACACCTGGCCTTCTCAACGATTGTGCGATTAAATCGTTCAGCCACCCCGTTCTGTTCTGGAGTGTGAGCCACCGTCAGTTGATGAATTATGCAAAAATTCACCAAATCTCGCATGACATCCTTGCTCAGGAACTCTTTAGCATTATCGGTCCTCATCATCTTGATCTTTTTTCCAGTTTGAGTCTCCGCCATCTTCTTGAACTCAAGAAATGTGCTACGGAAATCAGACTTATTACTCAGGAAATACACGAAGACCCTTCTAGAATAGTCGTCGATAAATGTGAGAAAATATCGACTGCCACCCAACGACTTGACCTCCATTGGACCGCACATATCGCAATGCACGAGTTCCAGGATCTCAGTGGCTCGAGACCCATGACGAGGAAATGGCATCCGCTGTTGCTTCCCGCGACAGCAAGAAATACAATCGTCGTAATCTTTATCAGCGAAATCTATTCCAGAGACTAAACCACTTTTCAATTTATTGAGGCCTCCGTAACCCAAGTACCCCAGACGCTTGTGCCACATCTCGGACGAGACATCAGTGGCTGCAAGGACACGCTCCGGTGGGTCCTTTGTCAGCAAGCGAAACAGCTTGTCCCCATGCACGCCCCGTGCAATCACTTCTCCGGCCTGGTTCAGGATCCGACAACCAGCTTTTTCGAAGATCACCTTCAAGCCCTTCTCGACCATCTCGTGCACGGACAACAAATTGACGGACAAAGCAGGAATATAGCTCACATCCTTGATTGAAACTGAGTCACGTTCAGCTCTCTGCAGCTGCAACCTGATATCACCAGCTCCCGCTACATTGATCACTTGATTATTAGCGACCATAATGTCCCCTGACTTGGGCCGCAGCTCATCGAACCACCCTCGATTAGGTGTCATGTGCGAGGTCGCTCCAGAGTCGATGTACCACTTCGTGTTGGCAGGAACCGAATCTCCTGTGGAAAAACCAAAAGCAATCAAGGCTTCCTCAGAGCCTGACTTCTGTTTCTTCCCCTTGGACTTCTTCATCTTTGGACAGTTTCTACTAATATGACCCTCTTTGCCACACGAATGACACTTAAAGCTCGGCTTCGAAGCAGCTTTGGTGTCCTTGGCAACCGCAAGAGCCCTATCAGCCTTCTCCGCAGACTGATCTTCACGAAATTTGACGTCCTGGAGAATCTTGGTTTTGACGTAGTCCGCCGTCAAAGCCTCACCACTGTTCTCCATCGCCATCACCATCGGCTCATAACGCTCAGGAAGACCGGCTAGAAGTAGCATGCCCAGCCACTCGTCGTTGAGCTTGAGTCTTGCGTTGTTGAGCTTGTGACTCGTCGTCATGACCTCGTTGACATATGCCTCCATGGTGCATCTGTTGGAAACCGCATCCATACTTGCCGAAATCAATTTACGCAGCAACCCAATTTTTCTTTGCATTCCACTGTCTGCAAAAGTTCCTCGCAAATGCTCCCAAATCGCTTTTGCCGAAGTGAGATTTTCGACATGCACATATAGAGTCTTGTGAATCATCAGCACGATCTTTGCTTGCGCCAGCAAGTCCTTCTCTTGATCCACTTCCGCACCCTCTGCTGGCTGCACCGTGTCCCAGAGCTTCTCCACGACAAGCAACATCTTGACTGCAAAGCTCCACGTTCCATAGTTCTCACGGCCCGTGAGCAACTCGATGGAAAAACCCGAGAGTTTCACCTTCTGTGAGACCTCTGAGTCGCCACTGACTCCATTGGATCCACTGGTTCCCGCAGCGCTTTGAGACATTGAGATCAGATTTTAATTAACTTTTCTCTACTTTCTTAAAGTTATGGCTACTGGGCCCATAACCTGTTATAATCTGAGAGAGAAATCAAGAAAACTTCTGTTCTGCTCAAAGATTTATTAGAGAGTGAGGATGTGGAGATTGACATCTACAGCTAGGCTTCTAGGTTTCTTCAACAGGGACGAACGCATTTGAGTGCATTTTCAATTCGCTTTGTTACAAAAGTTGAGTCCAAGTGAAAAACTTTGTCCCAAATTCCGTCACTGACTTGGATCCCACAGGTCATAGAGCCTTAATGCAGGAGAATATTTAGCTAAATTTAATGTCATCTAACATTTGCCCAAATTTAAGCTCAATTGGAGTTAGAAATTTTTTGCCTCATATTAATTTTGGTAGCCCTAAGCTCCACACCCATAGGTCATAGAGACTTACTGTTGAACTGTGTTTTTTGCCGGATTTCATGCCATCTAACAGTTGCCAAAAATATCAGCTTAATCGGTTAAATGTGAAATTTTGCACTTTGTTCACCAGGGGAAGTCGTGGTTGGCCACTTATTGACCTCCAGAGTCCGTTATTTTACATTTTTGAACCATGATACGAAACGAAAGTTGCTTATTTTGTCATTTTACATGACCATTCTGAATTTCAGCTCAATCGGAGCAACTAAATTTTTCCCCCCTTCGAAGGCCTCTCATCCCAAACATGTATTCAATGATTTGCTAGATTTGACATGATGTATTACATATCCAAAATTCAGCTCAATCGAACGAAGTATATGGAACCTTCATACAACGGGAAAACCCCCTTAATTACCCCCCAACCAGTTTTTCGGAAAAATCAAAGTAATTACACCACCCTCTAGACCATACATGATATCATGCAAAAAACCGCAGGTCTCTAGCTATTGTAGCTTCGGAGCCCTTGCGACTCAGACGGATGGACGGACGGACATATCGGACACATAAGTGCATTTTTTTTCAAAATTGATGAAAATGCACTAAAAATTGCCGCTCAGTATTGCGTTAGTTATCTCCGAAAGTAAGACAGAAAAAAATAAAACTTAATGCTTATTTTGTAGTTTGATAGGTTTTTTAAGTTTTAAGAGTTAAACATTTTTAACTTTTTGGAGATTAACATCCTGAGAGCCTCGCAATCAGCTTCCAAAGTTGAGGGTTTTTGGAGTAATGTTAATGCTCCTCCAAGGCTCCTCCGGGGTCCTCCGGGGTCCTCCGGGGGTCCTCCGGACCAAATTTTTTTTTTCGATTTCGAATCTTATCACACTTTCCAGTCGACTGGTTTGACAACTTGGCTCTTTTGACCCTTAGTTTTGGAGCGATAAGCCTCCAAAGTGGGACATCATTGCTAAAATGGCAAACCGCGGACAAAAGCACAATTTTTGAAAAAATTTACTAATAATGTGCTCTCCTGTGCCCCGAACAGGCTTTCTTTAATTTTTTAAAACCATACCGAGGTCCATTGGTGAAGCGAAAGCGGGGATTTTTGAAAATTGAAGTTCTCACTTAAGGCACGTTTCCACCTCTTACTTTGCTTAGAGATTTTTTTTTCAAAAAAACGTAATATTCAATTTTAATTTCGTCTTTCACAAGTACAAAATGTGCTTATTCATATTTTTTCAATGCATGTATATCTGAGGAGAAGATAGCATTTGAAGGTTGCAGGAACGATTGTAATTTTTGCGTCATTTTCAGACCTTGACCAATTTGAACCCCCAAATCTCCGGCATAGGATTTTTAAGCAAACAAACCGAATAATCACTTGAATCTCTTGATGAATAAAAAATATTTTGGCTGAAATATTTGTTTAATCCGTTATTTGGATATATATCATGCGGTTTCTAAGAAATGCTCATTCATCAAAATCGGGCTCATGGTTCAGGAGAATTCCAATCTTGATTTTTCAAGGTGACCTCTATGGCAGCCATGTTGAAATTTAAAAAATCTAAAAACACCAACAATTTTAGTTTCATTTACTGAAGATAGATAGATAGATTACTGGGAGTTGAAGGTTACGCAGGTCCCGAAAATCCATCTTGATGGGGTCCAGAATTTCTTAGTTGCGCCTCCTATCTTATACTGCCATACGCGCCATAGCAGTCACATTCTTTGCTTGCACCAAAAACATAGTTATGCAGATTTTGCCTTGGTCGAGTTTCGAACGTACGACCCTCGATCGCAATTCCGTTACTCTACCGATTAGGCTACCTCTGCTTCTCACTTTAGCTAAACAAATTTGCCCAGTTTTATCGATATCAAAATTAGTCGCTTCCAAGAGTTATAAGTTTATTTTGAAATGGCTCTTGATTCATTTATACCCCGCTTATTAGCAGTGAGTGCGTATGTCGGTATGTATATATGTAGAGTTGCCAACTCGGGCTGAAATCAGACCCGGAGATTTTCAAGTTGGGGGGGGGGGTTATGGGCTAATGTGGCCGATGGTGGTAGATTGTTTTTAATTTGAAGTTATTCTAAAATGTATTCATATAGGAATTGAGTAGTAGGTGAAAAGGTTAAAAAACTACTAAAATTTATAGAAATAAAGTAACCTCAATTTTCAAAAGTCATGGCTACCGTGAATTTTGACGGACAATTTTTTCACAAAAAAATCGCAAATAAATAGAAGGAGCCCCCGGAGATAGGATTTTTTGTGGCAAAGTGACCTTTATTTTTCATGGGCTATCTGGAAAAAATATAATATTCGGGGGTCCGAAGGGAAATAGTGGAGAACGGGCCTATTTGATAGGCCTCCAGGGAACTCCCAGATCTCCGAAGCCACTTAAAACTCAGGACCAAACTATAGCTCGTGCATCCTTTGAAGAGTGTGCGCATCTTTAGAGTCATCATTCGCTTTTCTACGTGCCCTGGGAGCTGAGATCAATAGTCAGAAAGTTGCCCCATAAAATTTTGAATTACTCTTAAGAAACTGCTATAATTTACAGCAGAAGTAAAAAAAGCTGTAATTAAGGGCCGCTTTAATACACAACCTAATCAATAATATTCGTCACACACTTTGACCTCGCGATATCGAATTTTGGTGAAAATTAATTTTTTCGGTTCACAAAAATTCGACTCCTGAGGTCTTGAACCTGTGTCCGAACCTTCTCCGGGCTCGCAAACCATGCTATTAGCTTTTCCCCGCATCGAAATAGGTGAAGAAATAGCTAAAATATGAATTTATAGATTTGGGTAAAATGGGTGTCTCGGGTTTGAACCCAGATCTCAGCCCTAAAATTTTTTTTTCGCATTTTGCACTTACTCAGTGTAGTAACCCTCTGAAATGTGCTCATTTTTGACTCTTTTCTGAGGAGTGATTTTCACAATATGTTAAAAACCCTCAAATTTGGAGACTTATTACGAGGCTCTCAGGCTGTTGTTCCTAGCGAGGCATAGCATTCCAGAATCCTTAATGCCTAGAGAATTTGCCGATAACACATTCGACCCATCAGCTGGTCGGGGAGAATTGGAAATAGCGAGCATGTCAACGCGCCTCCAGAGGAAAAATCACTCAAAATCACCAACTTTGGAAGCTGATTGCGCGGCTTCCAGCCTGTTGTTCCTGGCAAGCCATAGTATTTTAGAATCCTTGGAGCCTAGCAAACAGATTGATACCACTTTAAGGACACTTTTCATATCATTGACTTTTTGAAATTCAAAAAAATGGACCAAAAAATTTTTATCGAATTTGAGCGACAAAAAGCACCATTTCGGATAGCTCTTAAAATTTCAACGAGACTACCAGAGTCAGTTTTTCGATTTTTGACCCTTAAGGGGAGTTCTGGGCTCTTCTTCCCCTAGGTCGAGTTTCAGTGAAACCCGACCTTGCTCCACTTAATTTGTATCAGGGCTTCCAATTGGGCTTCTTGAGTAACAAAAAGCACCATTTTGGATAGCTCTTGAAATTTCAAAGAGAATCACAGAGCCCTTTTTTCGATTTTTGACCTTTAAGGCGAGATATGAATTTTTTTCCCGCGAGGTCGTGTCTCATTGAAACCCGACCTTGCTCCATTCAAATTGTATCAGGGCTTCCACTAGGGCTTTCTGAGTAACAAAAAGCACCATTTCGGAAAGCTCTTGAAATTTCAAAGAGAGTATCATAGCCTTTTTTTCGATTTTTGACTTTTAAGGCGAGATATGAATTTTTATCCCGCCAGGTCAATTTTCAATGAAACCCGACTTTGCCGCACTAAAATCTGATCAGGGCTTCCAATTGGACTTTTTACACCACAAATTGCACCATTTTGGAAAGCTCTTAAAATTTCTAAGCGAGCCTTATACTTGTTTTTCCGAATTTCAACCTTTGAGGAAAGTTTAATTTTTTTCCCGCGAGGTCGAGTTTCATCGATACCCGACCTTGCTCCACTAAAATTGTATCAGGGCCTTCCAGAGGGACTTTCATGGGCTGGTTTTTTTTATACGGATAGCCAATTAAATTTCAAAGAGAGTATCATAGCCCTTTTTTCGACTTTCGACCCCTGGGCGGCGAAAAAAATTTTTTTTTCCCAAAAAACGATTTTCGCAAAACTCAGAGGCACGATCTGTCAAAACTAAAATTGGCCAGAAATGCTATTTCTGGACCGATTTTGATGCGGTAAAATGCTGGTTTCCTCTTTTGGGGCCCAAATGAAGGATTTGGAACCTATTTAAGCCCCTCGGAAGCCCAAATAGCAAAGTCGAAAAAACGCTTGTTTTTTTTGAATTTCAAAAAGTCAATGATATGAAAAGTGCTCTTAAACCCCCTTAAGGAACATTTCCACTTGTGACTTCCATGACCACAAAAAGCAATTTTGTCATCAAAAAACCACAAATTAGATGGAAACGCTCATGACAGTGGATTTTTCATTCCACAGTTTTAATGTCGTGGTATGAAATTGACTTGGTAGTGGAAACGCAAATTGGTTTCTCGCCCAGTCAATTTCATTCCACACGAATATTTGTTGACGTCGGTACGAAAATCTCAATCGCTTGGTTTAAAATTGACTTGACTTTGCTTGCAATTGGAAATGCAAGTAGGACGTCAATTTTTAACCAACAAAACGAGGTCATCAAAAAACCAAGATTTACTGACTAGTCAGTTTATTGACTTGGCTTGTTGACACAAGTGGAAACGCTCGCGTCAATGGTTATTTAATTCCACATTTTTAATTCTTTGGAATGAAATTGACTTGCAAGTGGAAACGCACAAGTCAACATTGACTAGTCAATTTTAAGCCAAAAAGCAAGTTTTAGTACAGATTTCGTTACCACTTGCAGCGCGTGGAATCAAATTGACTCGGGTTGTTCACATATAATTTTTCTCAAATTGAGCTCTGCTGCAGTGTTCAAATAGCTTGTTTTCCTTGAAAAAGCATATGAACGTCCCCGACGACGTCGTTTGTGTCGTTTGGTTGCGTCCCTCGGCGTATTTTCGGCAAACTTCTACCCGTCTTCCTCGTCCTTGATATGATCACCTCTACGCGCTTGCGGCGCTCCCCTCGCTCCTTCTCCTCCAGCTTGAGTTTATCCTGCATCTTGATTAGCTGTTTCTTGGCCTCCTCGCGTGCCTTCCTCTCTTGCTTCCAAGGATGTTCAATAAGACTTGCTCCTCCTCGCGTTTCAGACGCTCCTCTTTCTTGCGCTTCTGGGCCTCCTCGATCGATTGCTGCACACGTTCTCCCTCCAGACGAGCCGCCTCGTCAGCCAACCTATCGGTCTCTGCTTCCAGCTTGTGGAGTCTTTTTCTTTGACCAGAATTCTCTGGTGCTCCTCAGTTTTGGTTCGCTAGCACTCCAGCTCGGCCATATTAAATATCTCAATTTCGTTGAGAATTGCGAAAGCTCACTGAAAAAGCGACCTGTAGCTCCGGTCTCCGATGGAATATCTCGGAGATCGGGCTCATTTTAAATAGAACTGAGCTCGACTCAGGTTAAAAAAAACTTTGCAGACTCGTGCCAGGCTCAGAAAAATATAATGAGCCTGGCGCGAGCACGGCAAATCTCAATTTCATTGAGAATTGCGAAAGGTCGCTGAGAAAGCGACCTGTAGCTCCGGTCTCCGATGGAATATCTCGGAGATCGGGCTCATTTTAAATAAAGCTGAGCTCGACTCAGGTTAAAAAACACTTTTCAGACTCGAGTCAGGCTCAGGAAATTGTTTTGAAAATTTCTTAAGTATTGATCCGTGCGAGTACTAAAAATTCAGCCCAAATTTTAGATCAAAAATTGTTTTAGCTCAATATTTGCGCTAAAGCAATTTTTTTACTGACGGGAACGTTTATCACTAGTGGAAATGATCACGTCAACGAATTGATAATGTGGCAATTTGATACCACTGTCATGTCCTCAAGTGGAAACGCAGGCGTCAATTTTTGACCAAATCTGAGTGCAAGTGGAAACGCTCATGTCAACGTTGACTTGATATTTCGATGTGCATCAATTTGATTCCACTGTCATGGGCTCAAGTGGAAACGCTCACGTCAATTTTTGACCAAAACCTTGCACAAGTGGAAACGCTCAAGTCAACGTTGACTTCTAAATTTTATTATCGGTGTAGAAAAGCCAACCAGGTGCGACTTTACTGACTTAAGTGGAAACGCTACACGTCAATAAAAAGCCAAAAAGATTTTTAGATTTTTATTGACGTGGTCATGGAAGTCACAAGTGGAAATGTTCCTTTAGCGGATGGGGAAAAACCCGATTTTTTTCGATCCAAGTAGTGAGCAAACTATGGGTTGAATCATTTTGGAACACGAAAATCATTGATTCGCCTTCTCCACATTAAAGTGGAAAAAAATAAAAATTCCATGCTCTAGGTATTCAAATCTGGAGAATCCAGCAGCTCAGAATATACATATGAATTAATTATATTGTATAGTAAAATTTTAGAAATAAAGTAAAATTTACCAAACCCGGAGGAATTTGGCCTTGACCCGGAGACCCGGAAATGACCCTTCAAACCCGGAGTCTCCGGGTGAAACCCGGAGGGTTGGCAACTCTATATATATGTCGATATGTTTGTAACACCGCGATTTTCTCCGCCAATTTATGCTCAACCATAGCTAAATTGGTATCTTAAAACGTCTAATTTTTTAAGGAAGGTTCTTAGCTTATAACATTGTAAGATTTCTCTCCAGTTTTCGAAGAAAAATGGAAAAACTCATTGAAAAACCCTTTGAGTCTTATTTCAAGGTTCACGCAAAATCCGCCAGAGGCGGATGCTGCGAAGTCGGATTCAAAATAAATTTTCGTTGCCGTTAAAGGATATTATATACCCCCTTTGACAGCTGCTCTGACAACAATTTCGAGTTCGAATTTTTGTAGATTTGGTGGCTCAAAGGGGTCCTCCTCGAATTGAAGGAGCCCCCAGAGCCCAAATCTGCGCTCGGTTTGGAAATCGGTGGCCTATCTGCTGAGAAATCAGCGATTTTACCTGGTCTCATGCCAATCTAGAGAAGTCCAGTTAGAGAGCTCAGATCGGGCTCAACGAGGACTTGGCGGATAGCTTATGAAATTCCACATTGATCTATCATTTATTTTTGGAGTCAAAAACCTCTAAGTATCGATTTTCTTTAGTCAAAGCTGAATTCTAAATTTTGCTTGACTTTAGACAAATAAAATCTATACTTAGAGGTCTTCGTTCCCAAAAATAAATGATAGATCAATGGGTAATTTCATTAACTATCCGAAAAGTTCTCGTCAAGCCCAATCTGAGCTCCCTAACTCAACTTTTCTAGATTGGCGTGGAGCTAAGTCGGGTTTGGCCCCATATTATTGAAGATATTTTCAAGAAAATACTCGAAGCCTCCCCATAACTTATTTTTTCCTTTAACTACATAAAATTAACTTTCTGTTGACCCCACTTGAGCCCAGTTCTGTTCAGTCTTCGATTTAGGAGCGAATTGAGAAGTTTGGATTTTCGAGGCCGTGTCGAATCTGAGCATGACCTGTCAAATCGGCTTGCCGCCTCGAAAATCCAATTTTCTAAATTCACTGCTAAATTGTAGACTGCGGGGGATCAAGTGGGGTCTATAGAAAGGTATTTTTACGTAATTTTAGGAAAAAATACGTTTTGGGGGAGTTTTGAAAATATTTTGCGAAAATATTTTCAATAATATGCAGCCAAACCTGACTTAGCTCCATGCCAATCTAAAGAAGTCGAGTTAGAGAGCTCAGATTGGGCTCGACGAGATCTTTTCGGATAGCTAATGAAAATCCACATCGATCTATTATTTACTTTTAGGATTAAAGATCAAAGATTTTTAAATTGTATCAACGAGTTCAAGTGGTGTTGAATACCAAACCACTATGACGTACAAAATTAGGCCTAATTTTAAAAGTTGAAAAATCAAGGCGAACGTAAAAAGTCAGAAAAAGCGTACTTCTAGCATTTTTCTGAAGGCCTCTACTGATACCACTTTGATCTCGTTTAGAGGTCAATATACGGATTATAGTTTGAAATAATTTTTTTGAAACTTAACTAAAATCCGGAGAGTACGTCATCTGGATGATGGGCCTCAAACATTAGCTCAAAGACCAGAGAGAGTGGGTGTCAGAACAATTTTTATTATGAAGTTCTGAGCCGAAAGGGGATTTCTAAAAATTTTTGACTCCTTAGCCCTGATTTATCACTGTGATATGATTCGAAAAATTGTTCTTTTGTTTTAATATGATTAAAAAAATGTATGTTTACATATTTAACTAGGCAAGGAAATAAATAAAACACAAACCAAGCAAAAACCAAAATGCGAAATTCTCTTTTTATATCATTAGTAGTCATCGACTACTAGGAAAACCCCGCAAATAAAATTTGCGCTAAGGTATGTTCACGAAATAACTTTTACAACTTAATCGATTTTTTAAAAATAGTACCTAAGTAATAATATTATATGTTATGTACTCCCCTGTTAGAGGAACTTATCCAGTTAATTCTAGTGGGAATTGTTTTTGGATGTTGATTGAATAGTAAGAAATGTCTTTCAAATAAGAATATATACCTACCAAAAATTCATATGCACATTTTTTCAATAAATCAGCCAAAATCGTACAAAGCGATTAAAATTTTCGCGAAATCCTTTCGATAAACTACAAGGAACGTGTTTTTCCGTTTAAAGGATTCAAAATCAATAAAAAGAAAGAAAAACGGCGGACTAAAAAGAGGTTTTCAGGATTTGGAGCTTGCCAAGATGATTCTATGTCTGTTTAAGGAAAATCAAGGGTAATATATTAAAGATGTTTATGGGTGGGCTGGTGCTTCCCTAATTAAATTTGAGAAATAAAAAAAAACTTTTAGTTAGAGGTCATACAAAGTGATTTTAAATCAAATCAAGACGTTTCATAACCAAAATCTGCACAGCAAAGACTCAGGAACTTTATGAAGAATATGCAGGACAGAAATCGAAGCTAAATTTTAATAGAGGACAAAAACATACGCTAGCATGAAAGCAACCTTTTAACCGCTCTTCAATTCTTTTAAGAAACTTTTTTTGGGGTCTACAGAAAAGCTTACAATTCAAATAGCCATAAAAAATTTACTTAAAATCATGATTTAGCAAGTCATCTGGATATATGTCAAAAAAACTCAATTTTGCAGAATTTCGGAACATTGATGAAACATATTTCTATCCGAAATTGTTGGGGAACCCAATTGTCACTCGCGTATAATAATCACAACCATAAGCCAACATTATGACTAAACCTTGCCTCCATTCATTAATTTAGAAAAACTGGAGCTCATTTCTAAGCCAAAGAGTCATATTCGTTCTCTAAGAGCATTTAACTACTCATATACCAAAACTTCGTCCCATCGAAAAGTATCCGGCTATTTTCAACCTAAATCTACTGAAAGGCTTCAGGCCTTCAAAAAAATATGAAATATCTAGAGAGAAAGTGAAAAAGTGTAGCTCACAGTACGACAGAGGGTCGGGAAAAAAGGTTTTTTGGGGTCCAAAACAGAAATTTTTGAATCTTTCTCAGATTGAAGTAGATAGTTGAAATGGTATTTTTCTTAAGATGCTTAAGGTATTTTAAACTGAAAAAAATTATAACATGATGTATCTAATCAAAATTGAAAATCTGACAGCCTAAAACCTGTGTAAAAGTTATTTCGTGAACATACCTTAGGCAAGGAAAAAAACAAGGAGAAAATGCAGAAAATAGTTTTTAAAATTTAATTTAGTTTAAGGCGCTAGGCAAGGAAATAAACAAGGAAAATACAAAAAAAGTTTTTTTTTAAATTTAATTTTACACAAGCAAGCGAAGAAAAATAAACAAGCGGGAAGCGCGGTTATATGCGCGGCTGAAGCTTCTTTTTCGTGTTTGGAGGCCGTTTTGAGCTGAAATAAAAGATTTTAATGAATTCGATTACATTTTTCAATGCAATCTGACCTAAAAATTTCGTTAAGTGACAGCGGTGGTGGCCAAGCTAAATTTCTCTGATGTCCAGTCTATGTCTATTTAAAAAGGAAACAATTGCTGTTGTTTTCCACACAAATACACAATATACACGACAACATTCATAGATGTTGGAAAGTTTATTTCAGAGTAACCTAAATTCTCAAATGTGGCTCCTTACATAGCCATCTAGGAATCTCAAGGCTAACTAAGTTATCATATTATCATCCTGTCAGCCTAACTACTAATTTTAACAAAAGAACCCGCAGTTTTATAGAACCTACGGTTTTTGAGCTTGTGTGAATCAAACAGACTGATAGACAGACAACTCAAATATGATTTTTTTTCAAAACTTTGAAATTCGCATAAAAAATGCTCATTGTATATAAACAAGTTAAAAGTAACAAAACATCAATCTCCATTTCTTCATTTCTAGTGTTCTGGGCATAATTTGTTTCAACAAGGTATTTAGTCTCGTGATCCAAAGTATTTAAGCCTGACCATAGTGGCAAAGGTAGCCTAACCGGTAGAGTAACAGACTTGCGATCGAGAAGTCGTAGGTTCGCAACTTGACCGAGGCAACTTCTGCTTTTTAGCTGAGAAATCAGTTTAAATCTGAATCTTTTTTCTTTTGGGTAGATAAAAATATATGCCCTTATTAGGGCTTGTTCAAATACATATAACGTCATGGACGAGGGGTTGCAGATGCTCCGTGACAGCCGATACAAAATGAAGTAGTAGTGTATGGGACAAACCGTGACAGAGGAGAAGAGGGTGGGGGTCTATAATTTCTATTTTGACTGTGACGTATTATTTGAACCAGTCAATTTCTTTTAACTTTATTTCGTGCTGCCAAAAAATTAGCAGCACTGAAATCCGTTTGATTGCCTAAAACCCGAAAAAAACCACAAGAAGTGCAGGACCAAGACACGAATTTTAAGGACTGGCTGATAAGGATTGGTAAAAGACAGGCCTATTTTATAAAATTCGTTTTGCCTTAATTTGTTTTACCACCTTTTAAGTTATTAAGAAAATAATCTTTTAGTACTTTCAGAAAAACCCAAAGCTTGCAGACGCATCCAGAAGGCTGAAATCACAAATATGGAGCTCTGTAGTGACAATTGTTTTAGTGGAATCAAAAAATCTTTCACCAGAAGTGGATGCATCATTTGATGAAATATTTGTCAAGTTTCGATTAGGCAATGAAAAGTACAAAAGCAAAGGATCTTCGCGAAGAAAATGGCTCGAACAATTTGATTTACATTTATTTGATGATGATCAAACATTAGAGATTGTAGTTTGTGGTAAATACAATAGTTATGGAAGGGCTGTCATTGAGTTGACAAAATTTACACGTGAATGTACTCATACATTATGGCAACCTCTGGAAGAATCAAAAGGGGAAGTTCTTGTTATGTTGACAATCAGTGGTACTACTTCATCGGAAACGATAAGTGATTTAACCACCCATCGAGAAGATCCAAATGAGATAGAGGCTGTTTTATCACGTTATGTAAGTAAAATTTAGTTTTTAAAAATAAATTAATTTTTATTAGATTTTAAAAACCATCAATTCATAACAGGCATAATTTCATGAAACCTACACTCTATGAATTTTGAGTGGTTTCCAGCAAACCACTGCTGGGGCAGAGGTAGCCTAGTCAGTAATCGCGTATTTGTGATCTAGAGGTCGCGTCATTCAAAAGTCGACTGAGGCAACTTCTGCTCAACTGTGTAATTGGCGCAATCCAAGAAAGGGACTGCTATTGCGCCCACGGTAGTATAAAATGGAGGAGGTAGTATAAAAGGTGTCACTAAGGAAATCTTGGGGTGGGTTAAAATAGGACCTTAGGGACCTCCGTGACCTTCGTCTTCCAGTGCAATCTAATCTAGCAGCAAATTGGTGCTTCAAAATCACATCAAATTATTGCTGTGATGCGACAATTTGATGCTTCGAGTTAAATGTATATAAATGCCGCTGGACAGCATAGCTATAATCAGAAAACGGATACTTCAATACTATATTCAGCTTTTAGTCAAGTTACAAAACGTTCCCCAAACGGTCCCTGAAAGGGATAGGTCTGAGACCTGAACACAAAGGCCATGTAGGGCCCCTATCGTCCAAACATCCCAACTGTGTAGCTGCCAACATTTTCCGCTATCAGCAGCTTTCCTCAGTCGCTATTCCTCGCATTGCAATCACACTGCAAAGTGCGGGCCTTTCCAGAATCACTTAAGACTATTGTGATCTCTATAAAATCCTGCATCAGAAAGCTTCCTTTTTGGTTTGCAGGGGGTCTAAGACCTGGCCAAGCGGCCTACTCTGGTTTTTTGTTTTTGAGAAAAATTTGATTTTTTTTTGAAAAATTTTGTATGGAAAAATCTAACTTTGAGGCCGAATATCTCCGGAAGGAGGCTTAAACCGTATATGGGGTCAGTGGATTCGACCCTTAAGGTCAACTTTGACCCCCCTTAACTTGAAAACCAACTATGCTCAGATGTCCAAAAGGTTTATGGGATTACTTGCTGCACCCGAGGTCCCAGGGGGTCGAATGAGAAATCATATTAAGGGTAATTTTTGGGCCTTTCCAACAATTTCAAGCTTCTTATTGGAGGTCTGCTTGTTCTTAAGATATGAATTTTTTGCCTTAAAAATCATACCTCAAAATTCAACTCCTAGCTCCCCGGACTATTTTCTACTAAACCTATGTAGTTTGGGTCCAGTGGCAAATTTTACCCATATGTCACAACCCCAGTCGCCATGTTGGAAGTACGTCAAATAGCGTGTCAAAAGCTGAAAATGCTATTTATAAGTACTTCTAACATGGCGGCTGATTATTGTTATATTTTTAAATTACAGTTCTCATTGAGGAGTAGGAAATGCACAAATACCGGAATTTCCCAAAACCGGTTTTCGGTATTTAAAACCAGTCAATACCGGTATTCCGGTATATACCGGTATTGGCCTATAGTATTATGTTTGTAAAAAAATTGTCATTTTTTTAGTAAGGAATGTTTATTTAACTAAACGATTTATGTATTGTATACATAAAATAATATTTGATATACAAAAGAATTAAGAAAAAAGATTATACAAAAGGTTAAGAATGAAGAGAAATGTCATTTAATATGGACGGCGGAGAAAGCTCTTTCCGATTCCACGCTGGTTGGCTGGATGGTAAATAAAGGCTTATATATGAGTTCAAGATAGTGGCCTCTGAGAGATCGTTATCTCAAATTTGCCAACTCCTCCTTAATAAAGATTTTAATATCTTAATTCTTATTTATTGGTTTTTTTTTCTCTGGCACTCGAGTTAATTCTTTTCTCCATAAGAAAATAAAGCTTTTCTTTAATAGAAAAATTATTCTCGTCAGTAGCTTGATCCTCGATGCTACTCGTATTAGTTGGGTTTAAAAAACCGGTATTACCGTTTCAATACCGGTATTACTGTCGAGCATATTTTTGTCTCAATACCGGTATACCGGTATTTCCGTTTCAATACCGGTATTACTGTCGAGCAAATTTTTGTCTCAATACCGGTATACCGGTTTCGGTAATACCGGTTTTGCATTCCCTATTGAGGAGTACAAGTCGTCCTTGAACATCAAACCGTTATGACCTACCGTAGTGGGCCAAAAGAATTTTCAAAGTCGAAAATATCTGTTTTTCGATAAATTTTACTATGGCGAAGGTCCTTAATCTGTAGAAATTTTTTCAAAAACGTACTTCTTGCATTTTGACGCGTCTATTGATACCCAAATCACTTTTCTAGCTACTCTGGAAGCCGAGATGGAAGGCGTGACGCAATTCACGCCAATTCAATTGGGGTTCTTGAGTATTTTTAAATAGCATTTGGGAAGTCTTAGGTATTGCTTTGTGGCGGAAGTGACATTGTATGTTATAACACAATCACATTTTAAGATTTCAAAATTCTTGTAACAGAGTAGGCTCTATTAATAGAAATTATCAGAAGGTTCTGAGAAGTCAAGGAGTGAGGTTGCATATATAAAACCCTCCCAAGATTAAATAATTGTTTCACTTCGTAATCAGGATCTTCCCACAGCTTTCAAAGATAAAGGACAAAAAGTGGTTTTTCGGACTTTACTCTCTTTAAAGACCGTGTGAGCTTGAGGTTCATTCTATTGACCTCGAACTTCGATATTTTCCGTCAACCTACATGAACAGCTGAATTCACTCGGACGTGTCAAAAAAGGTCTACATTGCCTCCTTTGCTCGGAGGCTTACTCAAAGGCAGTTATAGCCCTCCTTTTCACACTTTCCGATTGAATTCAGCGGTGTGATAGTAGTATATTCTTCGAGGATGTCACCATGTGAGGGCTAGGCTTTCTTATACAAATACGAATGTGAATACGAATGTTTTACACGAATGTGAATGAATATTTCATCCAAATTATTCGTTCACATTCGTATTTCACATTCGTGAAAACATTCGAATGTTTAAATGAATGGAAAAACATTCAAATGTTTTGTCCCATATAAAAACATTCGAATGTTTTGCCATTCATTTAGACATTCGAATGTTTTGCCATTTGTTTACAACATTCGAATGGCAAAACATTCGAATGTTTTTATATGGGACAAAACATTCGAATGTTTTTCCATTCATTTAAACATTCGAATGTTTTTTCACGAATGTGAACGAATAATTCTGCCAAATTATTCTTTCACATTCGTATTTGTATACATTTCATTCGAATGTTTGCATACGAACAGAAACCCTAGACTGAGGGCCCAAAATTGAGCAAAGTACCAAACCCATAAATTAGGTAAAAGTTCACATGTTGAAGTTTTTTGGAAGTTTAGTGCGTTGCGGAAATCGCAAATATGGTTTTTTGAGTTTGGCATAAAATTTCGCAGATATAATTTTTAAACAGCATGGTTGCAAAAATTAGTATTTAAGGGTATTTTCCAAAATGACCCTAGAGCCAATTTTGCCAAATTTTTAAACTACCTGGACACTCCCAGAGCCACCATCTTGGTAGAAATATATGCCATATAATTGCCATATTAAAATTATTTAAATTTGACGTCAATCGAATGTATTTTAACCTCATACCTCCTATATTGAGAAAAGTTCGAAATATCACTTTTTGCCCTAAATCTCTCAAACACTTGATAAGACTTTCCTAATACATTAACACTTTTGTTTTCCCTTAAAACCCCATAAAAAAAGGTAACTACCAACTCCGAAGGAATTTTATGTTGACTAGTGCTATCCATCACCAGTTGCTGATTTACATACATGTAAGCACAGTAGGCACGTGCCTAGGGCCTTCGCCAAAATAGGGGCTCTGGCAGCTGGAAAGGGGAACCCCTCGACCTCAAAAGAGGTACCAGCGCCTGGTTTTTGTAAGTTACAACAAATTTTTTGTGCATTTTCATCAATTTTGAAACAAATGCACTTATGTGTCCGATATGTCTGTCTGTTCGTCCGTCCGAGTCGCAAAGGCTCCGAAATTACAAGAGCTAGAGACCTGCGGTTTTTTGCATGTTGCCATGTATGGTCTGAAGGGTGGCAAAGGTATGGCAAAAGGATTTGGTTTTTCCGGAAAACTGCCTGGGGGGTAATTAAGGGGGTTTTCCCGTTGTATGAAAGTTCCATATACTTCGTATGATTAAGCCGAATTTTGGATTTGTTATACATCGCGTCAAATCTAGCAAATCATAGAACACATGTTTGGCTCTATCACTTAAGGGGGTGGGGTGAGGGGGCACCAATTTGTTGCTCCTATTGAGCTGAAATTCAGAATGATCATGTTAAATGACAAAATAAGCAACTTTTGTTTGGGATCATGATCTCAAAAATGTAAAATAACGGACCTGGGGAGTCAATAAGTGGCCTCCCAAGACTTTTCCTGGCGAACAGTAGGGCAACATTTTAAATTTATCCGATTGAGCGGAAACTTTGGCAACTGTTGGATAGCATTAAATCCAGCAAAAAACAGTTCCACAGTAAGTCTCTATGACCTAAGGGTGAGGAGGGAGCATAAGAATAAAAATATGAGAGATAAAGGAAGAGAAGCTTAATATAGAACGTTGGAAGTATCGCGAAAAAGAAACTGCTAGCAGAAATTACAAGAGCTACGTGAACAACACCAATAAGAGGACAGAGACAGGACTTATATGTTAGCACTGCAAGTTTGTCACTCGCAATGGAGAAAAATCAAATCAAATTAAATTAAATCAAATCAATATACAAAATCGAAGATCAAGTATAAGAAGTGCATTTTCCCGGGTTTATATTTTGAGGGAATCTTATTTAAATTCATAGTACAAAATTTCTGAATTTTTGAACAATTTACAATTAGATTCCCTCAACATATAAACCCGGGAAAATGCACTTCTTATACTTAATCTTTGATTTTGTATTTTGATTTGATTTGATGGCCGAAAGCTTCATCAAAAAATAAGTTTTTTAAAAAATCTTGGCTTTACCCACAAGGAGCATCACTACATAAAAATATTTTCCCTTCGACCTTTGCAACAAAGTGAATTGAAAATGCACTCAAATGCGTTCGTCCCCAACTAAGCTTTAAACATGTCTTACAGTAATGTTTGATATTTCAATTAAGTTGACAAAAATAATCAGTAAATGTATGTCTTAGTTTCGTATGTTGATTCCAATACTTACATTCAAAATTTTAGTCCTGGCGAAGAGTGTTTGAAAACACTCGAGATATTGGTCACCTAACAGTTAAGGTGTATGGTGCATCTGGACTTGCATCTGCTGATCTTGGAGGAAAATCGGATCCTTTTTGCGTTCTGGAACTAGGAAACTCACGGCTTCAAACACAAACTGAATACAAAACACTTTCTCCAAACTGGAACAAAATTTTTACATTGTTAGTATCATTGAAAGTAGATATGTTTCTACATATTAAAATAAAAAATTAACTTTTAGTAATGTCAAAGATATTACTTCCATATTAGAAGTTACTGTTTATGATGAGGACCGAGATCACAAAGTTGAATTTCTGGGAAAAATAGCAATCCCATTACTTAGAATACGGAACGGTGAAAAAAGATGGTATGCACTAAAGGATAAGAAACTATTTGCAAAGGCTAAGGGAAACAATGCACAGGTAATTATGAATTTTGTATATAAATATGCATATAAGTATACTCTGATGTCCCTCAACAGTTTTTCTCCCTTCAAGCCACTTTCTTAATCATTCTCTTTTTGGTGCATTTTTTGCAAAATGCTAGCAATGGATTTTTAGCATTTCGCAAAAAATGCACTATTGTGGCCGCTTTACCGTCTGTCTGTCTGTCTGAAATTTGATAACTCAAGAACTAGAACAGCTAGAGAGCTGCAGTTTTCTGCATTGTGTAGGGCATGGTCTCTAGGGGTGCAGGCTAACAATTTTAGACCCCCATCCCCTCTTGGGGGGGAATGGGGAGTGTTCAACGTTTGTATGAAAACTCCTTATATTATATCCGTTTGAGCTGAAATTTTAGTATATTGTAGTCTGTGCAAAATCTAGTAAATCATGGTACCACATGCGACCCCTACTAATTACAGCGACGAAGCTAGGAGCCCTCAAAGTTTTGTCTTGTTAAAATCTTTGAAAATGCACCTCTTAGCTAAATCTCCAATTTTGCTTTCTATATATTGTTTCAGTTAACCTTACACTAGTCAACACAAATTTTTCCGGAGCTGGTTGTATTTTTTTTCGATAGGGTCATAAGAGAACCAAAACTGTTGAAATATTAGAAAAGTCTACCGTAGGGTTTTGGAGATATAGGACAAATAGTGGTTTTTAGGTTTTTTTCACTCTAGGGGGCCGTGTGAGCTTGAGGTTCGTCTGATTGACCTAAACTTGAATATTTTTTCTGATTTAATTTTCTTTCTGTCAACTTTACCAAGTATATATTTCTAGCAAGATGGTTGCTCTGGGAAAGTCCAAAGTTGAAAAATTCGCCAAGTTTGGCTCTTGGGTCAACTTTGGAAAATTTCTTTGGGTTCGCTATTGGTTTTGCATCCATGCTGTAATATAGAACACTCGCAAAGATTTATGGAAAACTCAGGTAGCCTTAATTGAGGTTTCTGCCACACTCCAAACTCCCAAAAATCTTCTAAAAGTAAATTTTCACAAAATTTTTAGAAATTTCAGTGTTTGCAAGAGTTTTGGGGTAATTTCAAACAAAAGTGAAAACTTTTGAGCCTTTGGATTTTTGATTTCGATGAAACTTGGCACATTTGTTCAGTTTTGGAAGAGAAAATTTTCTGCGTTTTTAGTTTTTAAATTTCATCATCCTTGTGTGAACAAGGGTCCCCGCGAAATATATGAAACGGTTAGCCCACGGAGACCCAGAGGGCTCCCCGCACTAGAACAAAAAGGTCCCCGCGAGACGAAAATTTTTGTATGAAGTGTTCGAGCAAGGGTCCCCGCGCGGGGAGCGCTCGAGGAAGCGCTCGCCTTGGAAATCTTGGTAATTTTGGTCTCCTTTCGCGGGAAAAATGGGAAAACTAGGACAGAGTGGCTCAATTTTGGCCCCGGAAGTCAAAATTCAAGGCAGTAGTGCCTTCAAAAGTTTACTTCCGGACTTCCAATTTGACCAAATTTGACAGGCCAAAAATGTAAACAAACCGAAAGTGTAAACATTGCAAATTTATTTCACATAGGGATGGCTGCCCTTGAGGTCACCTTGAAAATACGAAATTATCGAATATTTGTGGTATTCTGCCCTCACATTTTATTTTTGTTGTTTTTTTTAATTTTTAGAAGGCACCCGATTGGGTGTGCTCCGCAGTGCGCAGTTTATTTTGAAATGTAACAACCAAAAGTCATTTTTAAACCCTACGTGGAAACCACCAGTGAACGAAGTTCCTTGAAAGCGACTACCCTGTTGGTTGTGACTTCTTATTTTGTACAGGGAAGTCTAGACTGCTAGCCCGGCAGCGTTCAGTTGAAGTGATAACGCTGCCGCACCTCCGACGTGACCGCACCTCCGGTGCTGCGACTCGAACCTGCGACTCTCGATGTGTGTAGCGTCAGTCCGACGCATTTAGCCCGATGCTCCACCATGTCGGCATTTGCATTGGTTTCTCTCGAACCACTTAACCGTTTTCAATGAGTGACCTTTTTTTAGAAATTGCATAAAATTCCAAACAAACTGAGGGTGAAAAATAATTTATCCAAACTGAAGATACATTTTGAGCCCTGCACGTGTTAAATTTACTAAGAGCAAAAATCCCTTAATAGGCATCCACAGAAAAATAAATTTCTCAGCTAAAAAACCAGATAGAAAACTCAAACAACTTTTAATCCCTTACCCTAAAACAAAGTTTTAATCCAAACAAGAATTAAGGCCCCTAAGTCTTCCGAAACCTGAGCTAGGTGCTCCTGAAAATCTTTAATTTTTCCCCAAATCACCCCTTTAAGTACATATGTGAGTACAACCAAGGGGTGCATTACAAAAAATTTTTCATAAACGTTTAAATTTAACGTGACTGGTTGAGTTTTGAAGGTTTTTGGCTCAAAAAAATACATTACTCAAAAATCGAAAAATTTTTGTATGGAAAATATATGGACTTTTGCTCTTTATTTTCCCCATCTTAAAAACTAAGACCTGAAAATTCATGAAATTTTGTGTGAATGTTTTCCCTCAAATAAGACACAAAATAACAAATTTTGAGATTTTTCAAAAAATACCATTTCAGATATTCAAAATATAAGTATTGTTTATGGTATATGTATATGAAGATATATTTTGGATAAATTATTTGTTACTCTCAGTTACGGAATTAGGGACAAAATATTTTCACTTTGACCCAACTTTTGCAACAAAGTCGAATTGAAAATGCACTTAAATGTGTTCGTCCCCAACAAAGCTTTGACTTTTGGCTACGCACCTAAAATGACCACGCCCTACAACATGGAGGGCATTAAAGTTTTGTTTCGCCACCGTGAGGTTGCCAAAAAAACTCTAATGCCCCCCATGTTGTAGTCCTAGGTCACTTTGAGAGGGTAGCCCAAATTTTGAAGCCCCTTCAATCTTATGAAAAAGAGCACTTAGCGTTCGTTTGCCGCTTAGTCAAAACGTTGGATTAACTTACACAATCGTTTTTTCAACGCTTTGAGCAATGTTCTGGTTATCGTCCGCAAAAAAACATTTATTTACTGCTTTTAACTTTTTAAACACAACGAGCTAGCTGCGACCATCTTGAGAGCCGCAGCCGGCTCCCATATGATTTTTTGGAATTTCTATGGAATTTTTTATATTTTAATATGGGAGCTACCAGAGCACTCAGGATAGTCGCAGCTATTTCGTTGACCACTCAAAAAATCAGAAAAAATTTGAACTTAATAATGAATAAGTTTTTAGGCCCAAAACGTCGAAAAAAATTTTTTCATGGAATACTAAGCCCACCTACCCCATCAGCTAACTAATGTGGTACTAATATGGCCACCACTCCCCAGAGGCTCATGATAAAAATTCAAATGAGCACTTTTTGAAAGCCTACAAGTGTCTTCTTTTTAGTGGTTATTTGGTTGGTTCGTACAAAAATGCCATTCCGGAGATCTAGGGCTTCAAATGGGTCAAGGTCTGAAAATGACGAAAAAGTGACCATCGTTTCTGCAACCTTTAAAAGCTGTCTCCTCCTCAGATATACATCGGAGAAATATGGTTGAAAACTTTTTGTGCTCGTAAAAGACGCGGCTAAAATCAAACTCTGCGTTTTTTTGAAAAAAAATCTCTTAGCAAAGTTATAAGTCGAAACGTGCCTTAATTGAGAACTTTAATTTTAAAAAATCTGTATCTCCGCTTTTGTTTCACCGATTGACCTCGGTATAATTTGAAAGAACGTCCAAATTTAGTCCCTTTCCAAATAAAAAAAAGCTTTTTGAGCTTCAGCTAGCCGTTTAGGCATGAAAAATCAAAAACTGAAAAACTTTAGCCCCCTCTAGTGGAGCTCAGGTAAAACATAAAAAAGTTTTCTTGAAAACGTTTTCTAGATTTTTTTTCCCTTTCGAATGAAATGATGAGAAGTTTTCTAGGTTGAGTGGTTTTTGAGAAAAAAGTACCCCGAAATCACCGTGAAATTTGATGGACAATTTTTTCAGAAAAAAATCGAAAATAAATAGAAGGAGCCCCCGGTAATAGGGCATTTGTGGCAAAGTGACCTTTATTTTTCACGAGATATCTGGGAAAAATATAACATCCGAGCGTCCGGAGGAAAATAGTGGAGAATGGCCCTATATGATAGGCCTCCAGGGAAACTCCCAGAATTCCGAAGCCCCTTAAAACCCAGGACCAAACTATAGCTCATGCAGTTTTTGAAGAGCACAACTTTCAAGCCATCATTCGCTTTTCTACGTGCCCTGGGAGCTGAGATCAACCGTTGGAAAGTTGCCCCAAAAAACTCTTGACTACTCTTAAGCGCGTTTATTTTTAAGCGTTTAATTAACGCAGAAAAGCAAACAACAAATACACCGAATATCGAAAAATTGCGGTGATTTTCCGTTTCCGTTACGTGTAAAAATTAACACCTCGTTTTTAGACGCATATATGCAGTCAAATTCTGCTTTTTAGTGCATTTTCAGCATTTTGCAAAAAATGCACTATTGTGGCCGCTTTGCCGTCTGTCTCTCTGTCTATCCGAAATTTTAAAACTAGAGAACCAGAAGAGCTAGAGAGCTGCGTTTTTTTGCATCGTGTAGGACATGGTCTGTAGGGGTGCATGGTCATGGTCATGGGTCATGGACATGGTCTGTAGGGCTAACAATTTCAGAATCCTACCCCCTCTTAGGGGGGAATGGGGAGTGTTCAACGTTTGTATGAAAACTCCTTATTTTACATTCGATTGAGCTGAAATTTTTGTATGTTGTAGTCTGTGTCAAATCTAGCAAATCATGGTACAACATGTGACCCCTACCATGTACAGGGACGGAGCAAGAGGCCCTCAAAGTTTGGTCTCGCGAAATCCTTGAAAATGCACCCTTTAGCTTAATCTCCGATTTTGCTTTTTATATATTTTTGCTATCGGACAACGGAACTGCCAATTTTTTTTACAATGCCGTTAACAGCTGGATTATTTTTTTATTGGTTGACCTCTGCATTACAACGTTTAATGACTGTATTTAGTGATGCAGTCATCAAACGCTTAAAATTTAAGCAGTGATTTAACACTAAGAAATTATCCAGTCATTGAACGCTTTTTTTATGAGAGTGTTCGATCAAAAATATTACCAAAACCATTAAAAATCCTGAAATTCCACGAAATTTGTTGAAAATTTACTTTTTGTGGATAATTTCAAATAAAAGTGAAAACTTTTGAGCCTTTTGATTTTTGAGTTCGATGAAACTTGGCACATTTGTTCAGTTTTAGAAAAGAAAATATTCTGCGTTTTTAGTTTTTTTAAATTCCATCATGGCTGCCCTTGAGGTCACCTGGAAAATACGAAATTATCGAAAATTTGTGGTTTTCTGCCCTCACATTTGCATTTGTTTCCCTCGAACCACTTAACCGATTTCAATTAATGAATATTTTTTAAAAAACTGCATTAAATTTAAAACAAACTGAGGGTAAAAAAATTTCTTTCCAAAATTTATCTTCATATACATATATCAAAAACAATATTTATTTTTTGAATATCAAAAAATGGTATTTTTCGAAAAACCTTAAATTTTGTCATTTTGTGTATAATTTGAAGGAAAACATTCACACAAAATTTCATGAATTTTCAGATCTAAGTTTTTGAGATATGGGAGAATAAAGGGCGGAAGTCCATATTTCTCCATACAAAAATTTATCGATTTTTGAGTTATGTATTTCTTTTAGCCAAAAACCTTCAAAACTCAACAAGTCACGTTAAATTTAAACATTTATGAAGAAAGTTTTATAATGCACCCCTTGGTTTGTACTCAAATATGCACTTAAAGGGGTGATTTGGGGCAAAATTGAGCATTTTCAGAAGCACCTAGCTCAAGTTCAAAAAATAAATATTGTTTTTGATATATGTATATGAAGATCGTCCATTCTCAGCGTGACGAACGCACCAAATGTGCCCTTTGAGGTCTTCTAATTCTTGGGGGGCTTAACTTACAGCAGCTAATTTGGGCTTGAACTGTCAGCTGTTTTAAGAGGTACTACAATAACATCGGGTTGGATTTTTCATTACTCATCTTCTTAGTGAAAATTGAGAAAAAGTGAGCGTTACTCACGCACATTTTTTGTCACACCATCTTGACTTGAGTACACTCAAAGTCAAATTCTATTTCTAAAAAACAGCACAGGAAAATTTTAAGTACCATGATGAAAAGCTGATGAAATTCCCTTTCCAAAAATACCATAACCTTGGGTTTTGAGTTAAGGGTTGCGGAGGAATTCAGTCAAGAAAGAGCGTTACTCACGCACATTTTGATTTTTATTTTGGGTGTGCGTGCGTCACGTTTCAACATATGATCCAGAGGAGCAGGATTCATTCTTCATCAAAGTTTTGGGACTTGAATAAATTACTGAGCTTGATTATTATTTTAAAAAATTTATTTGAGTGGCTTATGTAAAAATTTTCCTAACCTGAGGGGCCGCAAAAGGGGTCCCATACGTGAGCTAGGTAAATATATTTATTTCATCCGAATTGGCTAAAACTCAGAATGGTCACGTAAAATGACAAACTGAGAAATATTAATCAAGAAATATATCCTCTAAAATGTAAAATGACGGATCTAGGGGTCTTTTAAGTGCAGAACTGTAGGTCAATTTTTTAGAATTGATGTTCAAAATTTGTCATTGCGGTTAGGATTGTAAATGTCGAGTTTATCAGTCATCTAAGTCTTTAAAATTTCTTAAATTTTCAAAAATGTGTTCAATGAGCCTTTTAAGTCAATCCGTTGAAGAGTTATAGGGTTTTAAGTGAATGAAGTCCTCAGCTCCTATGTTTCTCCGAGAGGCAAAAAAAATTTTTTTATTGGTCGATTTTGACAAAGCCTCATCTTTATTTAGTTTTACTGAGGCATAAAATTTTGCGAATGAACAAACTTTTCAATCTTGAGTCTTCTAGAGTAGCACGAAACAGCTAACGAAAAAAGCGTTACGCACGCACACTTTTTGAAGGCTCTTTTTGGGGTACTTCTTGACCAGTTACGACGGAAACACCCAAGACCAAGTTTTTAGGGAACTTAAAACTCTAAAGCTTGTGGGCATTTAGAGAAGCCTAACTGTCAAGGTGAAGCCAGTAGATAAACTTTTCTATTTTCTAGCGTTACGCACGCACCAGATCTTGACCCCTATTGTAAATCAGAAACCAAAAGGGGGAGCATGAGTAACGACGCATATTTTGAGACTTGTTGACCTCCTCTAAATTTCATAAAACAAATTTTTGAGATTAAATAACAACTAAGAGTGAAATCAAGAAATTAAAATTAAAATTATTCGAGCAAAATTATTTTTCGTGACTTAGGCAAGGAAAATATATTACCATACGCTAACAACCCCGGCTTATCGTATTATTTTCGAAACTTTAGGACTTTGCTTGTTGTGAAAAAGTATCATTTGGCACCCTCTGAGCAGTTTGAAAATTTCGGTTTTGCAATAGCGCCAGCGAGAATGGACGAGATATATTTTTGAAAAAACTTTTTTACCCTCAGTTTGTTTTAAATTTAATGCAGATTTTTTAAAAAATATTCATTAATTGAAATCGGTTAAGTGGTTCGGGAGAAACAAATGCAAATGTGAGGGCAGAAAACTACAAATTTTCGATAATTTCGTATTTTCAAGGTGACCTCAAGGGCAGCCATGATGGAATTTAAAAAAACCAAAAACGCAGAATATTTTCTTTTCTAAAACTGAACAAATGTGCCAAGTTTCATCGAAATCAAAAATGCAAAGGTTCAAAAGTTTTCACTTTTGTTTGAAATTACCTTTGTAAGTTTTTGGGAGTGAGGAACGTTACAGAAACCTCAAGGTTTTTTACTTATGACATAAAATTTTACAGTTAAAATTTTTGTACAGCAAGGAACCCGAAGGAATTTTCCAAAGTTGACCCAAGAGCCAAATTTGCCAAATTTTTCTTTTGTCTACGTGGACTCTCCCAGAGGCACCATCTTGCTAAAAATATATATACTTGGTATAGTTTACAGAAAGAAAATTAAATCAGAAAAAAAATATTTAATAGGACATTCGAATGTCAATAGGACGTATAGGACGTACCTCAAGCTCACACGGCCTCCTAGGGTGAAAAAAGTCCAAATATTTGGCGTCCCTAAACTTCAATAAATAAAAGTCCAAATAACCACTATTTGCCCTATATCTCCAAAACCCTACGGTAGACTTTTCTAATATTTCAACTGTTTCGTTTCTCTTAAGATCCCATCGGAAAAAACAACCAGCTCCGGAAAAAGGTGACCTGAGTTTTGTTGAATATTGTTTTCTTTACCATATCCTGAATCACAATGTTAGGCTTTCTTATACGAATACGAATGTGAATGCGAGTGTTTTACACGAATGTGAATTCGTTCACATTCGTATTTCACATTCGTGAAAACATTAGAATGTTTAAATGAATGGAAAAACATTCGAATGTTAAACGAATGGCAAAACATTCGAATGTCTAAATGAATGGCAAAACATTCGAATGTTTTGTTCCATTAAAAACATTAGAATGTTACACGATTTTAAAACGTTCTTCATTATTCAGACATATTTTTGTGTCCGTCTGTATGTATGTTTAGTATTCAGTTGGGGTTTTAGCCCCGTAGCTCCCAAACGGGGGCTCCGATCCCAAAATGGTCTTCGCGAGGCCCCCTCTACTTTTTAAGGCGCTTCGAATGACGTTCAAATTTCGACCCCGGAAGCTCCTGGTGAGGAGCTAGAGGGCTTTTAAGGCTGATTTTGGGGGGTCCAGTCATAGGCAAAATTTGTGGTCGAAAAATTTTGTAAGGAAAATCTGATTTTCTTGAATATCTCCGGAAGGAGGCTCAAACCAGATGTGGGGTCGGTGGATTCGACCCTTAAGGTCACTTTTGACTCCCCTTAACATGAAAACCAACTATGCTCAGATATTCTTCCTGATGTCATCCCAGGTGTCCAAAAGGCTTATGTCCCAGGAGGTCAAATGGGGTGTTATTGCAAAGTTAATTTTTTACCCTTTCCAACAATCTCAAACTTCCTATCAAAGGTGTGCTTGTTCTTAAGATATGAATTTTTTGTCTAATAAATCATATCTCAAAATTTAACTCCTAGCTCTTCGGATTTTTTTCTTTTAAAAAATAGTTCGGGTCAAGAAGCAACTTTTGTTTATATGTTACAACCCCAGTCGCCATATTGGAAGTACGTCAAATAGCGTGTCAAAAACTAAAAAGGCCATTCAAAAATACTTCTAACATGGCGGCTGATTTTTTTATATTTTTAAATTATGGTCCTCATTAAAGAGTACAAGTCGTCTTTGGACACCAAACCGCTATGACCTACTAAATAGGCTATAAATAGGCCAAATTTTCAACGTTAAAAAACTCAGTTTTTCGAAAATTTCAATATGGCGAATGCCCTTAATCCGGAATTTTTTTTTCGGAAACGTAGGGTAGAGTGGGGCAAAACGGTCACCCTGTTGATGTTTTAATTTATAAAAAATTCACCATTTAAATTATTTTGAATTTTAATTTTTATATTTTTTATTTACACCTTTTTCTCAATTTTTAAAAATACATTTTTCAAAAAATTCTTTGTTGATAGTGAACTGTCAACGAATATAGTCATCAATCTCAAGGTGTCCGTTTTGCCCCATGAGTGGGGCAAAACGGACACCCCTGACGGGGCAATTTTGGCAACTTCAAAATTCGCAGAAAAAGGGCCGGCTTAGTATTTTTTTCATTCTTTTGAGTTTAGGAGTTAACATTTTATAAATTTTGAATCCTTTATTTTTTTCTTTATGCAATTATTTTGAGTTTTTGCTTTAATTTTGATGGATTTTGGATTGTTTTACGATTCTTTCATTTTTATTTGCTTTTCTTGCGTTTTTTTTTTTGTCTCTGTGCCCTCTTTCGACATTAATATCGGTCTATATATGTCTTTGTTATCTTTTTGAGACCCAACTCTCCTCAGCTATGCTAGGCAAAGCTTTGAAACTGGACAAATTCGCTCCAGGTACTTCTTGCAGCAGAACCTCCTTATAAGTAGCATTAGGGCTATCAAAGTAATTCGGTCTGGATTTGATTGAAAATGCATAAGAAAGGTTAATGGCTTGTATCAATGCCACAAAACTTGACTTGATTAATTTTCTGCTTGAGTTTAGTATCTGATCCCTAGGGTGCGGAAGGCAAAATCGTTCTGTAAGGCTTAGTACTCTCTTTTGAGCCCCCCGAACTGCTATGATAGTTACTGAAGAGTCTGAAGAGTGTTAGAGGCTTCATTTTCTTGATAAAAATTAAAACTGCTTAAAAACTTACAGAAAAATCATGCCGAATCAACTAAAAAAGTTGGGGGTGACCGTTTTGCTCATTTCCACATTTTTACCACATTTTGAGCTTTTATCTCCAAAAAGTTAAAAATTTTTTACTCTTAACACTTAAATAACATATCAAACTATAAAATAAGTACTAAGTTTTATTTTTTTCCGTCTCACTTTCGGAGATAACTAACGTAATACTGAGCGGCCATTTTTACACAAAAATTCAGTAAAATCATGAATCGGCAGTTCTAAAATCCTGGACCACTTGTCAAAATTTTTTGAGCCATGTAGTAATTTGTCTAGATATACCTTATAACAAAAAAATAACCACGGGAAAATATGTTGGCATGTATCAAGAATATAAGCAATATTATGAAAAAGCGGGGTGACCGTTTTGCCCCACTCTACCCTACTTCTGTCATTTTTGCGCGTCCATTGATACCAAGATCATCTTCCTAGCTGCTCTGGAAGCTGAGATATGGAGGCGTGACACGGCTGCCACTTTATACTCACGAACCCCAATTGAATTGGCATTTCAATAAGGACCTTCCTGGACCCCCCAAAATCAGCTTTAAAAGCCCTCTAGCTCCTCACCAGGAGCTTCCGGGGTCAAAATTTGAACGTCATTCGAAGCGCATTACAAAGTTGAGGGGGCCTCCCGAAGACCATTTTGGGATCGGAGCCCCCGTTTGGGAGCTACGGGGCTAAAACCCCAACTGAATACTAAACATACATACAGACGGACACAAAAATATGTCTGAATAATGAAGAACGTTTTAAAATCGTGTAACATTCTAATGTTTTTAATGGAACAAAACATTCGAATGTTTTGCCATTCATTTAGACATTTGAATGTTTTGCCATTCGTTTAACATTCGAATGTTTTGCCATTCATTTAGACATTCGAATGTTTTTTCACGAATGTGAACGAATAATTTTGCCAAAATATTCTTTCACATTCGTATTCGTATAAATTTCATTCGAATGTTACCATTCGAACAAAAACCCTACACAATGTGTACTTCGTAATTCTTTGCATTCTTACTTCGTTAATGGATATCGATAATTTTAGCGGCAGCGCGCTGCTGTCAAAAGATTGATGGGCCAAAGGGGTCACGTCCGCACCCAACCAACGCAAATTGCAAAGAGAAGTTTGACTCCGACTAAGCTCAAAAGTTTTTTTCTTGATATTGAAAATGCACTAAGAAGATGCCTATATCAAATCAAATAAAAAAAAATAATTCTTTCAGATTCTTCTTGAACTATCAGTCGTTTATTCTGCGCTTCGAGCTGCTATTCGTGTTGTCGAACCAAAGGAAGAAAAACTAATTCAACAAGAAATTAAGTTCAAACGTCAATTGTTCATGAGAAATGTGGCTAGATTCAAAAAACTAATAGTGTTTTTTTTTGATGTTGGACAGTTTATCCAGTAAGAATATTGATATTCATAAACTAAGAATACCTAGACACCCACGGAGATAATTTTTTTATGCTTTAAATTTGATACCATGTCATGTGTGATGTCATGCCATTCAACATTGTGTATGACTAGTAAATTGATGCACCTGGGAGGCTTGGTTTGAAATCGATAGAGGTATCCAGCCACGAGGCATTTGAAGAAGGAAACGTATCAGAGGATCTGAGGGTGAGCTCTGCATGTAGCAAGAGAGCCCAAGCACGCATTCCCTCGTTTCGTTTTTCAACAACTCCGGGAGGTCCTATGTTAGCGAGATATATGACTTTATTCTGTAGCGTTTCGGAGATTTTTATTTATTTAGCGTATGGTGTTTTACAAAAATCTAAAGCCTCAGGCTCCTCAGCCATGCTCGCGCCTTAGGTGACATCTGGGCAATTTTTTCCACTGGTCCGTCGAATCTGGTCAGGTTGCATTACATCATTATATGGTCGGTCGTCTGAATTGGGGGGGGGGGACACTGGGGACTCTCGACGATCCTCCACTTGTGAAGCATCTTGCTGCACCTGCCGTGTTTAGTCCGAAGGCGGTTCAGGTTGGTCCATTCCACACGTGGCAGCGCAAACTCGTCCCTCCTGTCTGCACTGAACCCGAAGAGTGGGCTGTGGAGTCCCGATAGGCGCCACTCTTCCTCCCATGCCAAACCCATCTGGAAGTTGTTGTTGGCGAGAGTCTCAGCTGATACTAGAGGTGGTCTCCTTGACGAGAGTCTGACCACAGCTGGGTGTTGTAGGTCGGCGTACAAAGGCAGGCTGGAGTCACTCAAGACTCGGTTGTACTCCCTCAGCAGAGCGCTCTTCCTTCTCAGGTGAGGCGGGGCTATGTCCGTCAGGACTGAAAACCATGCGCTCGGTGTCGACCGTACCGTACTCGAGACAGTCCTCATAGCCAAGTTGAGCTGCGCGTCCACGAGGGGCGTGTGGCTACTGTTCAGCCAGGTCGAGCAGCTGTATTCTGCCGCTGAGAAGACCAGAGCCAAGGCAGACGTTCTCAGGGTCCCTGCGCCAGTTTCCCACGACGAGGAAGCGAGCTCGCTGATGATGTTATTTCTGCTGCCCAATTTGCTCTGGAGCTTCTCAAGGTGCTGCCTGAAGGAGAGCGACCTTTTGAGGGTCACTCCCAGGTATTTTGGGGTGGGGTTGAAATTCAGCACCTGCCTTCCCATGACCACTTTCAGCTGGGCGTTTGCCTGCTTGTTGTTGAGGTGGAAAAACGAGGTCTCGGTTTTTGCAGCACTAGGATTCAGCCTCCACCAGTAGAAGTATTCCACGAGGGTCTCCATGTCCTCAGTCAGAGCCTGCTCGATCTGTCCCACGTCTGTGCCTTGGATGGCATACGCAGATTCATCGGCGTAGAAGAACTTGCGTGCTCTTGACTCTGGCAGGTCGGATATGTACAGGTTGAAGAGGAGTGGGGTCAGGACACTCCCCTGGGGAATACCGTTATTCAGCTTCCTGATGCCACTGGTCTTCCCGTTCATGTGATCTCGAAACTACCTGTCGCTGGGCATGCTACACAGCAAGTCGCACAGAGTGAAGCAAGGGACAACCCGAAGTAGCTAGAGCAGTAGCCCCTTTTTTCACACCGTGTCATAGGCTGCGGTCAGGTCAACGAAGACAACGCCGGTCTTCAGTCGTCTCTGGAACCCCATCTCGATGTGGTTCGTCAGGCTAAGCACCTGGTCGGAGCAGCTCCTTCCATTCCTGAACCCTGCCTGCTCGGGGAGGGGGGGGGGTATAACTTCACCAATTGCGCCAGCGATGCGGTTGTGGATCAGCCTCTCAAATAGCTTCAGGGAGATGGAGAGCAAAGATTTCGGCCTGTAACTCTCGGCACTCTCAGCCGGTTTTCCTGGCTTCAACAAGGCCAGAATCTTAGACTGCTTGAACGCACGGGGAAGGTTGTTGGACTGCATCACGTTCGAATAAAACTCCGCCAGCCATCTCTTTGTCCTTGGTCCCGAGTGTACAAAAAATTCCGCTTAGAACCCGTCGACCCCTGCGGCCTTCCCTGTCTTGGTCTCGGTGAAAGCCGCGTCGACCTCGTCTACCGTATAAGGGCGTGAGTAGAGGCTCGACCTGGGAGTCCTCTTCCTCGCAGCTCTGTATTCTCTATTCACGGCTCTGGAGATCTCCCTTTCAGAGCGCATCTTCGATGTCCGGACGATGTGACTTGCCACTCGGGAAGGTGGTATTCTAGGCACTCCGGGTACTGAGGCACCTGCTGCCCCCAGCTTCCTCATCAAACTCCATGCGCTCCTAGAAGAGTGGACAAAGGAGAGGTTCTCGACTGTGTCAATCCATTTCTGGCGTCGAGCGACGTCCAACGACTTGATCAGCTCGTCCGCAACTCGTTGGTCGCCAGACTCCCTGAACTCCTCGTACAGCCAGCCTCTCGGTGTCTTCTTGCCAGCACGGTATGTATTCCTTGCGGAATCCCCTAGGCACGTGCTTCTTCCCAATAGCCGTAACGAGGGCAACGAAGCGGTCGTAGTTCTCCAAACGTGGAGGGATCAGCCTGACAACGTCGTTCAACTCCTTGCAGTAGCTCGGCCAGTCCGCCTTGAGCAAGTTCCACCTCGGTCTCTTCACAGATTGGACAATCGGGACCCTCAGCCCGATCTCGAACATCAAAAGGCGATGTTGGGATTTGGGGAATCCTTTCAGCACTCTCCTTGAGGCGCTCAAGGGGACACCCTCGGTGCTGCAGCTGACAAAACACAGGTCTGGGCTATAATCCCGGTCTCACCTTGCAGAGCGAAACTTTCCCCTGCTCTTCGAGTCGTGAATCAGCTTCAGCTCCTGGCATGCCGCCCATGTCTTCAGCTTCTCACCGTTCTCGTCGTCCTGCTGGTAGCCCCGCTCCGATGCGTGACTGTTAAAGTCCCCGATGTAAATCGCAGTGTGCTGGTTAATCTTGACCACGGAATCCGGCCAGGCAGCATTTGGGGGTTTGTAAACATTCACGCAGGTCGTTCCGTTGACACGAACAGCTGATTGGAAGACGTATTCAGTTGACTATGAGTCCAGCACCACTATGTCGCCAATCCCCTTGCGCACATACGTCGTTATACCATATCTTGTATGTGGTTCTGACGAAACCATCTGGTAAGCGGAGATCGTACCCCTCCTTTTCAGCTCCTCGACGTTCACCGTGTGCGTTTTCTGCAGCAAGATCACGTCGACTGCCTCTTCCAGACACATCTTTGACAGGTTATCACTTTTGGCGCGGCTGCTATCTTCCACATTGATGTCGCATACCCGCAGTGTGGGACCACATGCGTTTTTCTCGCAAAACTGGGCTCAACGTGGAGCCAGGTGCTGATCTTCACGTTGCACTTCTTTGCCTGTTTTGTCTCGGGTTAGACGAAATATTAAAGACCACTGGAAACTTTATTCTTACTTCTGTGTTGTTCGCTGGTCCGTCTCCAAGTGAAGTCTCCTCTTCTCTCCGTGCGAGGATCTGTCAAACCCTTTGGTAGGGAGGCGTTCTTGGTTGATTTTCCGGAGCCACCATCTTCTTGGAATTCCGCACCTCCTCCCGCATATAATTTTCTCGAGGCCACTTTTCGGCTCTGTTTGCTGCTTTTTTCGAGTTCTCACCCTTCTCTCGGCTTTCAATATCAAAATACTGTTGGGAACAGAGACATAAACAGGGGGGGGGAGCCAGGAGGGGCCTGGCTCCCCCTAAAATTTCAAGTAAGCCAAAAACCCAAAACTTGCTGAAACGTGTAAATCCGCATTAATCCTGAAGTGAGGGGGTGGGAGTAGAGTGAAGGGGGGGGGGCAACATAGGAGCTCTGGTTAGATTTGAAAGAGGCAACATTTAAGCCACTTCAAACTTTCGAAAACCTAGCGACTTTGTTTGCTGAGGGCAACATAGGAGTTCTGGTTAGATTTAAAAGAGGCAACATTTAAGCTCCGAAACATGAACATGAAGTTGCGGCTTTTTGAAAGTTTTAGAATGTTGGATTGGATTGGAAATTAGTCGAGGGCTAATCTCCTTGTGTCTCTTTGTGCATTTTCAAAATGCCCTTTTTGCTCTTAGAATTTGAATTTGCACAGTAAGTTTAAAAAAAAAACAAATTTGCCAAAAAAGTATTCTGAAAATGCTCTAGGGGTATGCGTTCCCCTCCTAGAGCATGGAAATTTATTTTTTTTTCACTTTTATATGGAGGGGGCGAATCAATGCTCGCACGGTTCCGACATGACAGGTTTGTCACCTACTTGGATCGAAAAAAAATCGTTTTTTTTTCGGCCCTGCAGCGGGGTGAAAGTGGTATCAGGAGATTCGTTATGTCCCAAGGATTCCAAAATGCTACGGCTCGTCAAGAACAACCACCTGGGAGCCGAGCAATCAGCCTCCAAAGTTCGTGATTTTTGGTGATTTTTGCTCTGGAGGCGCCTTGACATGTGCACTATTTCCGGCTCTCCCCGGTCATGAAGGGGAATGAATGGGGTATCACCAGACTCTATAGGCTTCAAGCATTCTGCAATGCCACAGCTCGCTAGGATCTATGGCCTGGGAGTCTCGCAATCAGGTTCCAAAGTTAAGCATTTTTTTCGGCGCGTGAAAAATGCTTAACTTTGGCGCGTGAAAAATGCTTAACTTTGGAACCTGATTGCGAGACTCTCAGGCCATAGATCCTGGCGAGCCGTAGCATTGAAGAATGCTTGAAGCCTATAGAGTCTGGTGATACCCCATTCATTCCCCTTCATGACCGGGGAGAGCCGGAAATAGTGCACATGTCAAGGCGCCTCCAGAGCAAAAATCACCAAAAATCACGAAAAATCACGAACTTTGGAGGCTGATTGCTCGGTTCCCAGGTGGTTGTTCTTGACGAGCCGTGGCATTTTGGAATCTTTGGGACATAACAAATCTCCTGATACCACTTTCACCCCGCTGCAAGGCCGAAAAAAAAACCGATTTTTTTTCGATCCAAGTAGGTGACAAACCTCAGGGTCATTCATGTTGGAACATCGGTTTGTATGGGGAAATGGGAATTTGCCCTCTCCATATAAAAGTAAAAAAAAAAATTCCATGCTCTAGGGTTCCCCTCCTGCTTTGTGTATTTTTTTTATAATTTAAATTTAAAATCTTAGAGAGGAGGGTAACATTTAATTATTTCACTTGAGTGGGGCAACATAAATCCATCAGTGCCCCCCCGAGTTATAATCCTGGTTCCGTCTCTGGTTGGGAAGATGGAATATAAACCACTGTCTTTTTTTCATGGAGTCGCGATGCACCAACATGCAATGACCGTTCTGTGATTTCACCTCGTACACAAAGGCACTCTTCTGCCTTATAACTTTTGCCTCAATATAGTTTGTCTTTCTTGTTTCCTCTTCTCGTCTCTCCACCTCTTCTTTCGACATTTTTCTTCCTCTTGAGCCTCACTCCGACTCGAGCAGCATCTTTTCTTCTTCGTCTTCTTCTGCAATTTTGAAAAAGTAGTTTTAACTTTAAAATTCAACATTTTCTCTGCGGGAGATCCTGACCCGTCCGCCAGAGGAGACAAATGTGCTCTAAATAAATAGTTCTGCAGTGCTCTCTCGGTATTCCCCCTTCCTTACTCACACTCAGCTTTTTTCAGACTCTCTTCCCACGTATCTTTCCGCCAATCCATTAGATTGGGCGTGATAGGGGGGGGGGGGGGTCTTTTCGTGCTCAATTTCATTCACATTACAAAACCTCTTGAAAAGACACGATGTAAATGCGGTACCGTTACCTGTCACGATTTTTTCAGCAAGTTCAAAATTAGAGAAAAAATCTCTCAATGCCCTCAACACGCTCTTTGTGTCTGTTTTTCGACGTGAACCCACCTCGAATAGTCGTCCACAATTACCAGATACCATCTTGAATCGAACATAAAATGCTCCAAATGAACCCGCTCCATTGGATGCGTGGTCTCCTCCCGAGACGCCAATTGGCTCTGCTTTCTTAGAGGCCCATTTTTTTTGACAATTATCACAACTTTTCACAAAATTCTCAATATTCTTATCGATTCCTAGCCACCACACTGAGGTTCGGGCAAGCTGTTTGTTTTTCACCACTCCATCGTGGCCTCTATGTAACGCTCTCAGGACTTTCAGTCTCAGCTTGCGTGGAATATACACGCGATCCCCGTAATAAATACACTCCTGTTACACATCCACACTCCATTTCACGTTCAGAAAAGGTCTCAGGTCTTCCGACAAATTTTTCCCAGACCAGCCATTTTTGATCATGACTTTCACTCTCTCAGTAAGTTCTTCCTTTTTCGTCTCCTCTCTGATCTCCGCCATCGAGATTAGCTCTTTCTCAGTCTCATTCAACATAAAAATTTCTGAGACGCCTCTTATGCTTTCATCTTCAATTCCTGTTATCTCACTCTTCAGAAAAGGTCTCAGGTCTTCCGACAAATTTTTCCCAGACCAGCCATTTTTGATAATGACTTTTACTCTCTCAGTAAGTTCTTCCTTTTTCGTCTCCTCTCTGATCTCCGCCATCGAGATTAGCTCTTTCTCAGTCTCATTCAACATAAAAATTTTTGAGACGCCTCTTATACTTTCATCTTCAATTCCTGTTTTCTCATTATGCTTTCATCTTCAATTCCTGTTATCTCACTCTCCACTACATTTGCGTTCTTCGCGGCTGGCCTAAAACGTATTTCGAGATCATAATTTTATAAAAACAAAATCCACCGGAGAAAACGCGAATTTATCACGTTGCCCAAACTCTTTTTCCCGTCCAGTATGTGCTCCAGGGCCTTGCAGTCAGTGAAAATTTTGACTTTATTACCAAAAATATATTTATGGAACTTCTTTACGCCGGCCACGATAGCCAAAGCCTCCCAGTGTAGTTGGGAATAATTTTTTTCCGCTTGGATGAGACTACACGACATCATCTGTACTGGCGTGTCTTCACCATTTACCACTATATTAAGCACAGCACCTACTCCGTAGGGCGAAGCGTCTCACACCATTACTATTTCTTTTGTTGGGTCGAAATGGACCAGTAGAGGCTCCTCAGACAAAGTCTTCTTCACTTTCTCGAAGATCTCCTGACATTTCGGAGACCACTCAAATCTCGCGTTTTTTCCGCAGCAAATCGTGAATTGGCCTCAGTTCACCTCAGTTGGGACAAACTTTGCGTAAAAATTCACCAATCCCAAGAAGGACCTCACTGCTATCACGTACTTTGGAGCCGAAGCACTCCGTATCACGTCCACTTTTCCTTTATTTGGCCTGACCCCCGCGGCTGAAATCTCAAATCCCAAATATGTCAGTTTTATTTCAAAAATATGCATTTCTCAAACTTGACCGTCATTCTGTGCTCTTCTAGCACCCCCAGCACTTTGCTCGTATTCACAAAACACTCTTCCAGGCTCTGACCTCCAATCAAGACGGCATCGAAGTACGCCACTGTTTTCCTCTTATTGTTCATCAGTTTGTCTATGACACCTTGAAACAACCCGGGTGCTACTTTCATTCGAAAAGGAAGCCTCAGAAACTAGAAGAGCCCCTCGTGAGTGTTCACTGTTGTAAGGGGCACCGACTCTTCCATGAGGGCCAGCTGTAGGAAGGTGCCTGAAAGGTCCAAGGACACAAAAATCTCACAGCCCACCATTTCCTGAATCAAGTCTTCAATAACTGGTATTGGATGTCGATTTGATAGGATTTGCGGGTTTACAGTCGGCTTATAATTTCCACATATCCGCAAATCTCCGTTCTTCTTTGGAGCCACTACAATCTGAGAAGCCCAGTCACTGTAATCCACCTTCCTCACGATTCCTCTTTTTATCATTTCGTCGAACTCGTTCTCGATTTTTTTGCACAAGGCAAAAGCAGGTACCGCGGATTTCAGAAATTTAGGGCGAGTCGAATCTTTCATTTCAATTTTCACTTCAAAACCCTTTATCCGCAAATTCTTTTTCTCGAAAACCTCACTAAATTCTGTTCTAAGTCTATTCAACAAGATGGATTTTTCTGAATCACGAAAACTACATTTTGGCTCGTCTCCCACGTTTGCACACAATTTTTTTCCGTCGCTGCGTGTGCCAATACTCCACCGCATATGGATGGTTGTGACACTTGCACACTCACTCTGTGCGGCTGTGCTAACCTCAACGTTCCTCAAATTAAAAATAAAGCGGTCCCGGGTTGCCGCGTTCGCGTATGTATTTGCGAACTCACAAGGGCCCGCAAGCTCCCTTAGCCCCATTGTGAAATCCGACACTGACTCTCCTGCTTCCTAAACTCACGAGAAAAAGCGCATTCGGGAAACTCCCTTTTCCACCCTTGGCTGAAGGATTCGCAATAGTGAGGGCTTTATCACCTAGTATGAACACTCTTTTGGCTCCCTCGGATCGCACACTGTTTTAAGCATGGGAAAAATCACTCCTCCCCCGTATGAAATGAGCCACCGCATCCTGTCAGCCTCCGGAACCTTGTTAACGTCCAGCACCGAATCAAATCGCGAAAACCAATTTGCAATGGGCTCCTTTCCATCATAATTTGTAATGTTTTCGATTATCGCGTTCGCTATCTTTATCTTTCTTCACACGCGAGTACTTTTTGGATTATCCTCGTCGCCAGTTGTTTTGTCGCGGGTTAGACGAAATATAAAAGACCACGTTTTATACTGGAACCTTTACTCTTCCTTCTGTGTTGTTCGCTGGTCCGTCTCCAAGTGAAGTCTCCTCTTCTCTCCGTCCGAGAATCTGTCAAACTCCTTTTGACAGATCATCAAAAACATCGCATAACCCTTTGCGAGACTCCACATTGCCGTTCTGTACCAATGCTAGGAGGAGGATTTTCACCCCATTTTGGCTCCAGGTTACGGGTCAATTGCTACAAAAATCACTGCACGCCACCTGCGTGACCCGCGCTAATGTTTACAATGCGGTTGTCTGTAAGAAGAATTTTGCCGACCTGACTGAAAATTTCCGAGAAATTGCTGTTCTCTTTTGAATTTTTTTTTAATTTAGGGTAAAGAGTGTTTATTGGACACTGAGGCTTAGCAAATGTTTGCCTTTTCCTTGTTTCTTCCCCCTCCCCTTTCCCGTCCATCCTCTTTTCAATATTAATGCGTCTGATATGTTTCAGACAATTTTATACTTCTCCAGCCATACCTCTTTTTTAACCGTTATAGTCGACAATGAGGTGTTTTGTGTAGGCCATTGAACTGGGCCACTTAGCACACATATGTTTAAGGTGACCCTGGCGGTTGCAGCTTCGAGCATGGAAATTTTTCAGGACAAACAGAGCAAAATTTTCAGCCAATTTTCGTGGAAGTTTGGATTTGAGACCTACTTGGATCGAAAAAAAATCTCCCAAAGTACTGAAGTCCGGAGGCTCATCTCTTGGTGGCTGTTTCTAGGGGTCCTTCTAGTGATCTTTACCAAAGATGGGAGCTCTAGCCTCCGTACTTTGGGAGCTAGAGAAAATCAAATTTTTGTCAAATTTTTGTATGGGAAATAAGGAAGAGGAGCACAAGAAAAACATCAGTTCGATGTAGGCTGTTGAAGGAGAAGGACGTGCAGTGGCCTAAATTGATCCGAGTGGTGACCCAGTGGTGAGCCGCGGAATAAAATTGGTGAGCCTTGGAATGAAATTGGTGAGCCAAAGGTGAGCCGGGGAATGAAATTGGTGAGCCCACAGACTACTAAAGTACCTAGACACCCAGATCGCAAAAGTATGTAAATTTTGTTCGTAAAATGGATTAAGTCGGGTACCGTCGGACTCTCCTTTGAAAATATGAAAACCTTAATATGGTAACTTTTTCCCTCAGACCTACCGTTCTCGAGATATTGGCCTTCAAAGTTGGACTTTTTGGCATCCTCTGTGGGAGGGGTCAACTTCGAACGACCATAACTAGCTTATAATTCAAGCTTTTGGGCTAATTTTTTTATGTAGTCTGTTTGGACTATGACTTATTAAAAAAGTATAGCTTTGGGGTAGAAATCTAAAATTCCATTGAAAAAAAAATCTGAATTTTTACCAAAAATTCACCTTTTTCATAAAATAGCGTAGAGCCGCTGCGTTACAATGAGCTGGGCTCTAGTATTTTATGTAGAGGTTAAGTCAAGGTATTTGAGGTACAAAGGGTTTTTCTCGATCTAGTGCACTTCTCGAGAAAATTGGGATTAAGTGTGTGATTTATGAAATTTCAATGAAAGTGAAATTTCTTTCCATTAATTATCGACCTAAAATTGATTCAATGAACTATGAACAATGGCCAAATAATTTGTTGGCACGAAAAGTCATGGCAGTGTGAAGTGCATATCTGGCAAAAAGTGATGACAGTTAAGCATGCGTAGCTTTTTTTTTAAACTAACGGATTTTTAAAATTCTCTTGCAGGAGTTGTCTCGATTGGGAGTCACCATTACGGTCGCTTACAGCATTAACATTTTGGATATGTGGATGTATTTGGTTTGATATCTCCACGATTCCGGCTGTGTTACTTTTATATTTGATAAAGTATGTTTTTAAACTGTAAATTTTATGAGAAAAAATGCATACAAACCAGTGGCGGTTCTAAGAGAGGGGGGATAGGGGTGGTGATTTTGCCATTAAAGTGATTTTGCCTCAAATTGTCTAAACCTATAAAATCGCATTAAAATGGAAGTAAGGGGGGTACTAAGAAGGAACGGAGCACTTTACACTCCCAAAATCATCAGAAGGCATCATTTTAGCACTTCAAAAGGGCAAAGTTATACTTCCTCAATATAATAATGGAGGAAGCAAATAATTGATATTATAATTTGATTAAAAATTATGAAAGAGCAATATTTGAAGTCTGTCCAAAATGATCGCTTCTCCTATGAAATGAGAGTAGGATTATTTTCTAAAAGAAACCAATAATTTTTTGAAAAAACTTAATTGCCACCTTAAACTTCTTCATCCTTAGTCAAAAGCATTATTTAAAACGAAAAATTGGGGAAAATATAACGTTTAAAGTATTAAAACATGGTTAAAGCTTAGTCGGGGACGAACGCATTTGAGTGCATTTTCAATTCACTTTGTTGCAAAAGTTGGGTCGGAGTGAAAATATTTTGTCCCAAATTCCGTCACTGCATAAACTTATTGGACCCCCATAGAGCTTTATTGTGAGGATATTTTGCTAAATTTAGTGTCATCAAACATTTGCCCAAGTTTTAGCTCGATTGGGTTAGAAAATATTCGTCTCGTATGGACTTTTGGAGCCCACTGCTCCACATTCTTAGGTCATAGAGACTTACTATAGAACTGTTTTTTGATGGCCACTCTTCATAATACGATTGAAGAGATAACACAGCCATTTTTTTGAGCGAAGGCTAGAGTTAAGTAGGAACTCAGGGTAGATTCGATCAGAGCCAGCTGCTTTTCTAGGCGTCATATTATCAAGTCCAACTTTCAGGCCCATCAATGTAAACTTCTTGCAGAAATCCAATTTGGCTTCAAAGTTTTCTTCAAATCGTGAATTTTATGTACATTTTCATCAATTTTGAAAAAAATGCACTTAACATATGTGTCCGATATGTCTGTCTTTCCGTTCGTCCGAGTCGCAAAGGCTCCGATGCTACAAGTTGTTTGCAGAGACGTACCTAGGATTTGAAACCGGGGGGGCTGAACCTTGAGCGGGGGCCCCCTTCCTATCGAGTGCCGCGTTTACCTATTTGGGGGCCCCTGGGCACTTTTAATGACGCCCCCCCCCCCTTAGCTCAATACAAATTTAATTTCTACATCAAATAGGTTTTTTTCAGTTATTCACCGAAATTTTGGATGGGTTACAATTTAAATTCATAAATAAACAAAAAATTTTATAATACAAATTCTGTACAGAATATTCCTGCAAATTTTTTATATTGATACAAATATTATGTACAAACTATTATGTCACGTGTTTTAAATGAATTACTGAGGCCTTTTTTATTTCGGGGCCACCCACCTCTACACAAATTTTCTAACATTTTTGCAAGACCATATATGTCAAAAATGTATCTTAAATTATTAACATAAATTTGGAGTGGTTTTGAAATTTATTTTTAAAAAGGCCCGCCGCAGGCGCGAAAATTTTTAGGAGTATGCAATAATTGAGAATAAGAAAACCATGTTTAAAGCTCCTTTAAGAATCGAAAAATCAAAAGCTATGACTAAAATCCCTATCCAGCTTCAAATTGTTGAAAAAGTCACAGTTGTGTTGGGTCATAAGCAATTTATGTATTTCAAAGGACTGAGATGTAAAAAGTGAAAGTAAAACAGCGCGCCGCAGGCGCAAAATTTTTAAAGCCTTTTTAAGTTTTGAAGAATTTAGAGCCTCCTTAATAAAATGGGGCCCCTACAGACATGAATGTGGGGCCTCCTGCTAAATAAAATGGGGCCCCTAAAGCCTAGAGCATGGAAATTTTCACTTTTTTCCGACTTTATATGGAGCAGGCGAATCCCGTGTTTTTGTGTTCCAACATGAATGACCCTGAGGTTTGTCACCTACTTCGATGGAAAAAAATTGGTTTTTTTTTCGGCCCTGCAGCGGGGTGAAAGTGGTATCCGGAGATTCTTTATGCTCCAAGGATTCCAAAATGCCACGGCTCGTCAAGAACAACCACCTGGGAGCCGAGCAATCAGCCTCCTAAGTTCGTGATTTTTCGTGATTTTTGCTCTGGAGGCGCCTTGACATGTGCACTATTTTCGGCTCTCCCCGGTCATGAAGGGGGATGAATGGGGTATCACAAGATTTTCTAGGCTTCAAGCATTCTGGAATGCCATGGCTCGCCAGGATCTATGGCCTGGGAGCCTCGCAACCAGGTTCCAAAGTTAGAGTTTTTTGGCGCGTGAACGCGGCACTGTTCCTATCCCTCTTGATTCAAAAGGGGGCCCCCTCGAATAAGCTGGTGGGCCCCCTGATTCAAAAAGTGGGCCCCCTTGATTCAAAAATGGGGCCCCCTCGAATAAGCTGGTGGGCCCCCTGATTCAATAAGTGGGCCCCCTTGATTCAAAAATAGGGGCCCCCTCGAATAAGCTGGTGGGCCCCCTGATTCAATAAGTGGGCCCTCTTGATTCAAAAATGGGGGCCCCTTGAATAAAAAATGGGGGCCCCCTCGAATAAGATGGTGGGCCCCTTGATTCAAAAAGTGGGGGCCCCCTCGAATAAGCTGGTGGGCCCCCTGATTCAATGAGTGGGCCCCCTTGATTCAAAAATGGGGGCCCCCTCGAATAAGCTGGTGGGCCCCCTGATTCAATAAGTGGGCCCCCTTGATTCAAAAATGGGGGCCCCCTGATTCAATAAGTGGGCCCTCTTGATTCAAAAATGGGGGCCCCTTGAATCAAAAACGGGGGCCCCCTCGAATAAGATGGTGGGCCCCTTGATTCAAAAATAGGGGCCCCCTCAAATTAAAATATGGGCCCTTTAAAGGCCTTATTTTAGTATTTATTTTTTTTAAATCGGGCCCTTTCGGGGCCTTTAAAATAAAAATAAAATTTCGGGGCCCTTCTGAAAAAGCTCGGGGGGGCTAAGCCTACCCTAGCCCCCCCCTAGGTACGTCTCTGGTTGTTTGCAGTTGTTTGCATGTTGTCAGGTATGGTCTGGAGGGTGGTGGAACCACTTTGGTTTTTCCGAAAAACAGCCTGGGGGTTAGTTAAGGGGGTTTTCCCGTTGTATGAAAGTTTCATATACTTTGTCCGATTGAGCCGAATTTTGGATATGTTATACATCATGTCAAATCTAGCAAATTATAGAACATATGTTTGCCCTATCACTTAAGGGGGAGGGGTGAGAGGCCTCCGAAGGGGGGAAAAATTTAGTTCTCCGATTGAGCTAAATTCAGAACGGTCATGTAAAATGACAATATAAGCAACTTTTGTTTGGGGTTATGGTCCCAAAAATGTAAAATAATGGACTCTGGGGGTCAATAAGTGGCAACCTTAGACTTGGTGAACAGAGGGGCAAAATTTCAAATTCAACCGATTGAGATAAAACTTTGGCAACTGTTAGATGGCATTAAATCCAGCAAAAAAAACTTCTACAGTAAGTCTCTATAATCTAAGGGTGAGAAGCTGAGAGCTCTCGAAGTAAGTAAGAGGTGAGAAAAATTTTAACTTCAATCGAACTGAACCTCGAGCAAATGTTTGATAACACTAAATTTAGCAAAATATCCCTCTGCAGCTCTATGACCTGTGGATCAAACACAAGGGTCGAATAAGTTTCTGCATTGACGGAATTTGAGAAAAAATATTTTCACTTCGACCAAACTTTGGTCACAAAGCGAATTGAAAATGCGTTCGTCCCCGACTAAGCTTTAAACATGTTTTTGATGATTTTCTGGATGTGATTTTTGTTCAATGGGGCACTGGTTTGCGGTGACATCATAGCTTTTCTTCAAAAGCTCTTTGAGGTTGGGGCCAAGATTGTTAACGATACCCTATGCTTTACGGCTACAGTGAACGAAATCCATTGACTGAGTCTTTTTGTTCCAAAACTTTTGGCGATTAATATTCAGCCGAGCGATGAGATCCGAACCAAATCCTTTTTCACCTGTTCGCTCAAATTCAGCAAATAGTTTATCACAGCCCTTACCCCAACCAGGAATGTAAGGGACACGACACCCTATGGGAATAGTTTTCTTGGCAGCCTCTTCGACAGCCTTAATTAATTACTGGTAGTTCTCTGGAGAAGCTCGAATGCTCAAAACAGCTTCATACAGTAGCCTCAAAAACTCTTTTCAGTCTGCTTTGTTGAAATTCCAGCAATTTTTCGGCAAAGAGTGAATGACAGGAACAGAACAGAAGAGGACAGGTTTGTGCTGTGAATGAGGGAAACTTTTAAGAACTTGCCGTTTCGAATTCTCGATTGCTAGCCCTGATCTGTCGTATTCTATACAAAGATGTGGATTGGTATTAGTTCCATGAGCAGCAGAAGTGAAAGTTTTAGGGTCTTTCAGGTCATTGCAAGGTGATAGTTGTTCAAATTAATCCACTCATGAATCTTAGTGCCATTTTTATCATTCACAGGATACCCCCAGTCATGATGGTGGGAGTTTCAGTCCCCACAATAAATTGTAGAGATATCAAACTCCGGAAGCGAAGGGTTAGTCCAAGAAACTGCATGTGGTTTGTACTCGTTAACAATATTCACTTCAAAAATCTCGACAGCAAGAACTTCTAGCTTATTCACTGAGCTCTTGAAGATGACATTTGGAGGAGGCAGGCTGTCTTTAGCTAAGATAACGATTCCATAATGCTTGTGACACACAAAATCAAGGATCGAGTATCCGGGAACTGAACACCTTTTTTCAGTTCATCTTCATTCGCACAATGGCGTTATTGAATGTTAATTACATCGAATGAGTGTTTTTCGGCAAGTTTCTGAAGAATCAAAGACTTTGCACTAGACTTTGCACACTCGTGAGACGGTTTGGATATTCCAAACTGACTTCCGAAAAAATTGTTCAGTTACTTCAAAACCATATTCAAAATTTAGTTAATTTTCCCCCAAATAAATTTTTGAGCAAATCCAAAGAATACTGTATCCGATAAAATTGTATCGGTTCGAGAGACAAGGAGATGTATCTACCTTAAATCCGGGAAACTCTCGGAAATCCGGGAGAGTTGGCAACACAGTTGCAAAATGGACTAAGTAACATAGAATCAGTTCCGAGACAAAACTACCTCACAATGGTCGTTTTTCAAATAAGGTATGTTCACGAAATAACTTTTACAACTTCATCGATTTTTTAAAAATAGTACCTAAGAAATAATATTATATGTTATGTACTCTCCTGTTAGAGGAACTTATCTAGTTAATTTTAGTGGGAATTGTTTTTGGATGTGAGTTGAATTGTAACAAATCTCCTTGAAATAAGCATTTATTCCAAAAATTCAAATTTACAATTTCTCAATAAATCAGCAGAAGTCGTACAAAGTGATAAAAATTTTTGCGAAATCCTATCGATAAACTGCAAGGAACGTGTTTTTCCATTTAAAGGATTCAAAATCAAAATCAAAAAGAAAGAAAAACGGCGGACTAAAAGGAGGTTTTCAGGATTTGGAGCTTGTCAAGATGATTCTATGTCTGTTTAAAGAAAATCAAGGGTTATACATCAAAGTTGGTTATGGTTGGGCTGGTGCTTCCCTAATTAAATTTGTGAATTAAGAAAAAACTTTTAGTTGGAGGTCATACAAAGTGATTTTAAATCAAATCACGACGTTTTATTACCAAAATCTGCACAGCAAAGACCCAGCAACTTTATGAAGAATATGCAGGACAGAAATCGAAGCTAAATTTTAATAGAGGACAAAAACATACGCTAGCATGAAAGCAACCTTTTAACCCGGTCTTCAAACCTTTTCAGTAATTTTTTTTTGGGGTCTAAAGAAAAGCTTTAAGTTCAAATAGCCATAAAAAATTTACTTAAAACCATGATTTAGCAAGTCATCTGGATATATGTCAAGAAAACTCAATTTTGCAGCAAGTCGGAACATCGATGTAAAATATTTCAATCCAAAATTGTTGGGGAAACCAATTTTTACTTGCGTATAACAACCACAATCATAAGCCAATTCTCTCTATCTCTCTATCCAGTTCCTAATCTGGTTTACAAAATGTGACTCCCAGTCAGTCCCTGAAGGGGGGATGGGTGCTCCGACCAGGACTTCATAGGCCGTCAAGGGCCCCTAGCATCCTAACATCCCCAGCCATTTGATCACCGCTCGCTGGCTGACCTCTGTGTGCCGTTGAACCTCCCTGTTGCTTTAATAAATCGCAGCAAGGTGTCAAGGCCATCCTTGTCCAGATCTTGGTATCGAAATGGTCCTCTGTAAACCGTGCGCCGCGCTGCCTCAAAACCTTCACATTCCTGCAAGAAATGCTCAGGGGATTCCTCGACCCCTTGAGAGCAGTGACAACAAACCAGCGAGTCAGACAGATTCAGCCTGTATAGGTGTCTGTTCAACGGACCATGGGCCGTAATCGCAAACAACAAAAGCCGAATGTCCTGTCTCTTCCAAGCCAGCAAATGCCCCGTCCTCCCTGGATCTGGACCCTTTAGCCATCTTTTTGTCAGTCTGCAGCTCCTGAGGCCAGTCCAGTACCTATGGTGCTGTTGACGTAGTCTCAGCTGCAAATGTGACTTTAGAGAGGCAAAAGTCCAGCCCAGAACAGGCTTCGGTCCCACAAAGCCAACCGCAGACCCATCCCTTGCGAGAGCATCCACTGCCTCGTTTCCCGGAACACCAGAATGTCCTGGAACCCATGCCAAAACCACCTGGTTGGACAGCCCCAGATCATTAAGCTTACCAATGCATTCCCAAACTAGTTGGGACCGCACGTCAGCTGAGATCAGGGCTCCCAAGGCAGCTTGGCTGTTAGAGAAAAGCACCACCCTCTGAGCAGCCACGCCCCTATCCAGCAACTGGGTGGCCACTTTAAGAATGGCGTACACCTCAGCCTGAAAGACGGAGCTCCTCCTGCCCAGAGAAATCGACATCCCAATCCCAAATCCCCCCACGCACACACCAGCCCCGGAACCATGCTCCATCAAGGAACCGTCCGTGTAGCACACCACTGTGTTGCCATCAACCAAGCTCTCCCTCAATAACTCCCACTGATCTCTAGCCGGGATCAGGCACTGAAAGCCATGGTGCAAAATGCTCCTAGAACCAACAGTGTCACAAGGTCCCACAAAGAGATCAAATCCAGTGTTGAGCAGTGAGGCCATCTGAGTACACCTAGTCCCCAAACCAAAAACCACCCGCCTCCCAAGCACACTGCCAATACGACACAGTACCTTCTGAGCCTCTGACCTAATAAATAGGTGAAGAGGCGGCAAATCCAGTAAGGTCTCCAAGGCTGCTGTGGCAGTGGTCCGCAGTCCACCAGTTGCATCAAGGCAAACCTGTCGCTGCAACCCAAACAGCTGCCTCTGTGCATTCCCCAAGAGAGTAACAGTCCACCAAGCGACCGCTTCATGTGTCAGGAACGTTCGTACCACAGATGTGAAGAGCCAGAGTACCATCCTGGGACTCAGGCCCCAAGTCTGACCAAAGGCTCTTCGACACTGCCAGTAAAGCCTGGTTGCCTTCTGTAGCTTGTTCTCAAGATGCGGCTTGCCAGTCAGATGTGGATCTAGGTATACACCCAGATACTTCACAACTTCTACAAGCTGAAGCCGAGTGCCCATCAAGGTGGGCCAAGCCACTACAGGCAGCTCCCTTCTCTCAGTGAAAAGCATCATCTCTGTCTTCACCGGGTTGACAGATAATTGATGCCATCCACACCAGTGCTCCACACAGGCGAGAGATATCTGCATCATCTCAACCACAGTAGGAAAGAACTTCCTCTGACAGTAATCACAACGTCGTCAGCATAGGCTATGCAGTGGGTCCCCCTGCTCCTTAACTCCCTCAGTAGTAAATCTACTAGGAGATTCCAGAGCAGTGTAGGAAGGACTCCTCCCTGCGGGAAGCCTCTTGCAGATCTGACATTGAGTACTTCCGACTGGAGTTCCAACCTCGTAACCCTCGAAGTGATGAGGGACATAATCCATTGGACCAGAGCCCCTGGAATGTGCCTAACAGGTTGGCTGATAAGTCCCCGGTCTGAGACAAAGATGGCGTTGCTAGTATTAAATGCATATTATTTTTATATAGTACCAACCTTCAAATGATTCGTGTCAAAATTTGACGTCTGTAAGTCAATTAGTTTGTGAGATAGAGCGTCTTTTGTGAAGCAACTTTTGTTATTGTGAAAAAAATGGAAAAAAATGGAATTTCGTGTTTTGATAAAATACTGTTTTCTGAAGGGAAAAAATACAGGGGAAGCAACTCATTATCAAGCCAAGTTTTTGCTTCCACTGTATTTTTTCCCTTCAGAAAACAGTATTTTATCAAAACACGAAATTCCATTTTTTTTCCATTTTTTTCACAATGACAAAAGTTGCTTCACAAAAGACGCTCTATCTCACAAACTAATTGACTTACAGACGTCAAATTTTGACACAAATCATTTGAAGGTTGGTACTATATAAAAATAATATGCATTTAATACTAGCGACGCCATCTATGTCTCAGACCGGGGACTTATCACCCAACCTGTTACCTCTCAGGGCCATCTCAATGGATGGTCGGTCAAAGGCTCCCTCTATGTCCATAAAAACTGCCAGCATCAACTCTTTGTGGTCCAGAGTATTATTTACCCTTCCAAAAAGGTCAACCAAGGCCGTTTCTGTGGACTTCCCTTTCTGATAAGCTTGTCAGCCAGCGCAACCTCTCGAACCCATTGAGAAACCAACTTTTCCAAAGTCTTGAGTATGAACGAAGCCAGGCTTATTGTCCTCAATGATTTAGGATCACAGTAGTTTGGTTTCCCAATCTTAGGAATAAACCTGGCATTTGATCTCCTCCATGGCTCTGGAACATTCCCCGAAACAATGCTCGCTCTGAACTGAAGACACAGCCCGCCCAAGAGCAGACCCAACCCCCTCTGAAGCATGACTGGGTAGATGCCATCAGGACGTGGAGCTCTAAAAGGTGAGAAGGACTTGATGGCCCATTCTACCCTTTCTGCAGTCACAATCCTCGATGCCAGTTCCCAGTCTGCCTCGCCCAGCGCACCCCCACCCTCCCTCCCACTCCGAGGAGAGGCCTCTCTCCCATCCTCATCAGCCAATGTAGAACCAGGAAAGTGGGTTTTAGCCAGCAATCCCAACGTCTCCTTGGGGTCCTCTGTAAAGGTTCCATCAGGTCTCCGAAGAACATCAAGCCTGACACTGTGATCTCGAGCGAGAACCCGGTTCAGTCTCGCTGTCTGAGAAGTCCCTTCAATACCCTCACAAAAAACTCTCCATGCGCGTCTCCTTGCTCGCCGAATCTCCCTTTTATACTCCTTCTGAAGATCTGCGTACAGGTTCCAAGTCTGTTGTGTCTGAATCAGCCTTGCTCTTCTGTACAATCTCTTCAATCTCCGTCGCAGAATCTCGAGCTTTGGAGTCCACCAGGGGTCTGATTTCATCCTCCTCTGCTCTGTCTCAGGACAGCTGACTTGAAAAGCCTGTATCAGTGCCTCATACAGATCGAGTGAGGCTGACTCCAGCTGCTGAACGCTCTGAATCGGACCAGTATGGATTCTCACCCTACGGCCCAACTCAGATTCGAACAGTTCCCAGTCTGTCCTCCTTGGATTCCTGTACTTCACCTCTGCCACAAGAAGTCCTGTGACTTCAAAGACAATATACCGATGGTCAGACCCAGATTCTTCCAGGGAAACCCTCCAATCCTGAAAAAACCGCAGGTCTTTAGCTCCTGTAGTTTCGGAGCCTTTGCGACTCAGACGGACGGACGGACGGACGGCCATATCGGACACATAAGTGCATTTTTTTCAAAATTGATGAAAATGCACTAATAAATAGCTCACAGTACGACAGAGGGTCGGGAAAAAAGGTTTCTTAGGGTCCAAAGCAGAAATTTTTGAATCTTTTACAGATTGAAAGTATATAATTGAAATGATATTTTTCCTAATATTTTTCCTTAAACTGAAAAAAATTATAATATTATGTATCTAATCAAAATTGAAAATCTGACAGCCTAAAATCTGTGCAAAAGGTATTTCGTGAACAAACCTTATCTACGCGAAAAAAGTCTGTACTTCACCTCTTTGGTTACGTAGATAGCTCAAACAGGTGTCGTTAGAACGAACTAACTTTCACAAATTCATAGCATTTTAAATCATAAGAAGAGACCAATTGTATAAGAAGTTAGGGTAAAGTTCGTTTGTGGAACACTTAAGGCCTTATTATATTTGTTTATTTTCTTTATTCTATAACTTGGCTCTCTGGCGTTCAAAATGGTCAAATTTGGTGTCAATGGATAGATAATTGAACAAAGAACATGGGAAAAAAAATTAGGGCCCTAGTTTTTTTAGTTAATTTTTTATTGAATTTTAAGTTTTTAGAGGTTTTGTTCAGATTGTGGAACAGGGTGTCGTTTGTGGAACAGGGGTGGTAGAATTGTGGAACAAGGAAATCGCAAGGTATTTCAAACCTCTCTAACTCTCTTAATATTAAGGGGATTCATCTGGGATTTTTTAGGAGGGTACATGGGGGATTGGAAAAGCCCTCCACCAAATCGGAAGTTGGTCCGCCGCCATCTTGGATTTTTATTCCTGAAAAAATAAATGCATGGGAGTTGCCTCAGAAAATCATTTATTGCCGCGTTATCTTACGAAATAGAACCCTAGTTGCCAGAAAGTTTTCTTAGAAAAAACTTTAATAAACTTTTTGATATGCTTAAACTAGTTATAGCTCTTAAGGTTCTAGCGTGAGAGTCGTGCAAAGTTGAAAAACAAAAAAAAAGTTTTTCTTTATTTTCTGCTGGCGCCCTCTTTTGAGATAAAAAATTTTTACTTGCACCAAAATTGCACGCTAACACTCTCTTTAGAAAATGTTATCAACCATTCAGAACAAATGCTTATTGCGGCCAGGAAAAATCAAAAACTAAAATTAAGAGATTTGTTCCTGAATTTTCAAAAAATTCCTGTGGGCTTATTAGAGGGTACATTTCCAAAACTTTTCATGTTTTGTTAATGACTAAAAAAGGACTACCTACATAAAAAAATTCATTTGCTTATCTAAAGGGAAAGCTGCGTTAGAGCTAAGTCAATATTTGCACCCAAATCTCACCGGAAATCAACTATGCTGACTGAACCGGAAGTACAATTTCAGTTCCAAATGTGGTTTTAAGATTTCTTAAATGTCCATTACATACTTTCAAAACGTCAAACTTTTATCTTTAAAGGGGGCGAAGAAATTGGGCAGTATGCGTAGAAAGTCGAACCCAGGTATGCCTGAGAGAAGAGCAAATATTGACTAAATTCTAATTCAGCTCTCCCTTTAGATAGGCCATTGATTTTTTTTTGGAGGTAGTCCTTTCCTAGTCATTAACAAAACATGTAAAGTTTTGGAAAATTACACTCTAATAAGCCCACAGGAATTTTTTGAAAATTCAAGAACAAATCTCTTAATTTAAGTTTTTGATTTTTCCTGGCCGCAATAAGCATTTGTTCTAAATGGTTGATAACATTTTCTAAGAGAATGTTAGCGTGCAATTTTGGTGCAAGTAAAAATTTTTTATCTCAAAAGAGGGCGCCAGCAGAAAATAAAGAAAAACTTTTTTTTTGTTTTTCAACTTTGCACGACTCTCACGCTAGAACCTTAAGAGCTATAACTAGTTTAAGCATATCAAAAAGTTTATTAAAGTTTTTTCTAAGAAAACTTTCTGGCAACTAGGGTTCTATTTCGTAAGATAACGCGGCAATAAATGATTTTCTGAGGCAACTCCCATGCATTTATTTTTTCAGGAATAAAAATCCAAGATGGCGGCGGACCAACTTCCGGTTTGGTGAAGGGCTTCTTTAACCCCCCACTCATACCCATAAAAAATCCTAGATGGATCCCTTTAATATTAAGGGAGTTAGAGAGGTTTAAAGTTCCTTCAAAATCCCTTGTTTTTCAGCTATCTATTTCCAAAGGATCAATTCCCTTGTTCCACAATTCGACCCTCCATGTTCCACAATTCGACATAATGAAGAATTTTTTTGAACATTCGTTACTCCCTTAATATGGGCTCGATTGACTTAAAAGTAGGCTTAATCAAAAACTCAGCACCAACTTAAACGACGATACCACTTTTGTTACTTAACACTAAGTTTAAGTTGCCTAAAAATAATCTAAAATTCGCCATTTCTTAAGAAATTTGTATTATTTTTAGACAAAAATTTTTCATTCATGCAACCTTTGAGATAGAAATTTTTCTTCAATTGTAAAAAATAGGAAAAAAAATTACAAGTTCAGCAATATAACTCAAAGGGGAAAAACATTGTCCTGAGGGCGTAAGAGCAGAATTGCTAAAGGTGTTCCACAATTCGAAGTGTTCCATAATTAGAACTTTACCCTATGAGGGTTTAAAGTTGGGAACCTAAAATTTGTGAAAAAATACCCGAAGAGGTCAACTTTGAAACTTCATATTTCCTAACCAGATAAAGCTTTTTTGACCAAGTAATTTTATTTAAAATCTGTAAGAATAGTGCAATTTTAGTTTATAACTTTGAAAATTTATTTTTTTCAGTTTTTAAAGGGATTTTTTTCTCGAAAATAGACATATTTGACTTTTTTTTAAGGATTTTTAATATCCGTAAAACTGAAGAATGGCGTCTTTTGTTTTAGGGTCGTTAGTGAACCATAAGTCTGTTGTACCATAAAAAATTCAGACAATTTGGATAACTGAAAATAGGTTAAACAGATTTGGCCTCCACAATCATCATTGAAGTGTCGAATCATAAAAAGTGAACATTGAAACTAACAAAATGAACCTAAAGTCAATAAAGTCAAATCGAGTGAGTTAAGCCGCCTCCCCATGTGGGCATTAAATTTGGCGGAATTAAATTAATATCTCCAATTGTTGGCAACAAAATTAAATTTTAAGTTAGCATTTTACTAACAGATATGTTTTGTCACCAAACTAAGAAATTAAATACTCTTCATATATTGTGGCTTTAGAAATATCAATTTAATTCCACAAATTTTAATTAAATGCCGCATTTAATTAAAATTTGTGGAATTAAATTAATATTTCTAAAGCCACAATATATGAAGAGTATTTAATTTCTTAGTTTGGTGACAAAACATATCTGTTAGTAAAATGCTAACTTAAAATTTAATTTTGTTGCCAACAATTGGAGATATTAATTTAATTCCGCCAAATTTAATGCCCACATGGGGAGGCGGCTTTAGGTAAATTTGGTTTGAAAAGCTTAAATCCACAGGGAATTTGAATTTTTGACACCCCTATAGGTGAAGGTATAAAGTCAAATTAAGTCAAATTTTTGTCGTTAGGTCACATTTTTATTTTTATGTAGGTCAACAAAGTCAAATTTTTTTGTTTTTACTCTTAAAAGACAATAAAAGTAAATTTCCGACAATTTTTTATTGATTCTTCAGCGGAAAAAATTTTAAAAAAATTATGTTGAATACTGAACATGACATGTTCCAAATATATATAACGGAGTTAAACAACTCAACAGCTGATGTTGCGCACAGTACAAATTTTTTGTTTTTTTTTTTACTTTTAGAATTAGAAAATTTAAGCTATTAAACCAACACAAATTTGACCTAAAAATTAACCTAAAAATGTTAATTTTCCCACAAAATTGCCAAAATATACCCTTATGCATGGGAGGCTAGGACCTAAACATCCTTCTCTTGAAATGCTGAACAGTTGTGCTGAATAGAATGCAGTAAAGTTCATTTTTCGGAGTTGCTTTGAATTCCTCCGGAAACTCCCGAATATAGCCTGATACTTTTGAGGCGTCACTTTTAGCAAGTCTCGCCATTTTGGTCATCCGATCGCTATTCGCGAAGTTGTCGCGATTTCGGATGAAGAAAAAGCGCAGAAAAAAAAGTTCGGGACTATTTCAGACTCCGAACTTTGATTTTAACAATGAACAGTTTCGCGTGCCCCCAAGTGTTGTATATCAAAATTCGTGTCTTAAAAGCAGCTACAATTTTGTAACAGGTTTTAGGCAGCTACAACCCTCGGTTCGAAAATTATCGGCAAAAACAAAGTCTCGCGAATATCAGGGTAAATCTTTCTCCACCCACCATTTCGCAACCAGACCTTGCCTAGTTGCCAATTTGGTATCGACAGACGAGAAATTTAATTTAGATTCCGGCAATACTACATTTGACGGGAATTATTCAAGTTTTCATCGAAAAAATGAATGTTTTCTGAACCCTCTCCCGATAAAAATTTATAAAAATTTATGCAACCACGACTACGGCGATGTAATCGCCGTTTTCGATATGAAAACGCAAGCGGAACCCCAAAGAACCTATAATGGACGGAACGAGGATGAAATAACGCAACTTTTTTGGACAGGAAGTCTCCGTGAAACGGCCTAATAAGGCCGTAATGAGCAAAATAACAAACTTCCATATATATAAATAAAACATTTATTTGACACTTGGAGCCCGGAGTATTCGGATGGGCATACATGGCAGAAAAGTATGACTTGGTCTAGTAATATGGGTCTGAGGCAGGTACATATCTTCAAATATATTTAAGAGATTCAGTCTTCATGACTTTTCAGCTATAATGTCCAAGTAGTATTTACAAATATTTTCGTCATCTAAGCTCCGATTAGGGGAAAATTTTTTTTAAAAAACCCCTCGAATATTTTTTAGGCTTATGTAGTAAAAAAGGAATAGAGGACAGAACAGGAAAGGTATAAAAGGTTTAAATAACATAAATTAGTAGCTCTATCTAGCTAGCGAAATGTTGTTGAGTGGAGCTCAGAAATTTCGGGGTTGCTGCTTGCCGGGCAATTCAAATTGATTCTTTGTACTAGTCTCTGCACGTATCCTTCGAGCTCTTTGATCCCTGAGGTCTCGTGGATGTAATCGGTGGACGTCCGTGGGTGCAGGTTCATCATCATATTAATGATTTCGTTTTGGGCTATTTGGAGCATTTCATGGTACAGATGCCGCCCCCCCCTCAGAGGCGTCGCGTATGGGTGTTCGACATGTTCGAGTGGAACAGGGCGCAAATGGAAAATTGGCGCAAGGGAGAAAAAATTGGCGCAAGGAAGAAAAAATTGGCGCAAAAAGAAAAGAATTAGCACAAGAGACCTTACTTTCCTTTCGATAGAAAAAGGGGGCGAGGATGACGAAACAGAAGCCGAGTTATCAAGGAGTTTGCTGAAGCAAAATGTGGAAAAGTTAAATGTCTCAGTGCTTAAAATAAAGTTAAAAAAAAAAAAAAAAATTCAACTCAACCCCCCCCCCCCCGTGGCGCAAATCGATGAACTCGAACATGGCGCAAAAGGGGTACGCGACGCCTCTGGCCCCCCCTGGATATCTTCAGTGGGAAGAAAGGTTATCTTCCGCTTGCGTGTGATGAAGATCACTTCGAACTTGTCGGGGTTGATGAGGATCTTCCACTTCTTAAAGTACCTGGCAACCCTGCGTAGGCCTTTCTGAAGCTTTTTCCGAGCCACCTTACCTCTGTACGCCACAGATATAAACGCTGTGTCGTCAGCGAACCGACCGATGGTGCACTCTGGAGGTCTTGGGATTTCTGGGGAGAGACAGTCTGGGGAGGGGAGAGAGCACGCTGCCCTGCGGAACTCCAGCCACCATCCCGGCGGGGTCAGAGAGTGTGCCCTCAACTCTGACTTGAAAAATGCGAGATGAAAGAAAGGAGAGGATTATCTTGACGAGGTTGCTCGGAAACTGGAATTGCTCCAGTTTAGCGACAAGTCCTCTATGCCAAACGGTATCAAAAGCTTTCTTGATGTCCAGGCAGAGCAGTGCTGTGGACTTTCTCCTGGAGTGGTTTTGTCTGGCATTCTTGACCAGCCTCAGCACCTGGTGCACGCAGGAGTGGCCTTTCTGGAATCCAAACTGCTTGGAGTTTAACACCAAATGCTCCTCGGTGAACCCGTAAATCCTCTCATAAACGCACCGCTCGAAGAGCTTTCCCAAGGAAGAGAGCAGACTGATTAAACATCAAGACGAGGGCATGCGGGAAGGAAAATGAGATAGCCTCAGGCAGGAGTTGAAAATAGAGCTTCTGATTTCGAGACCCGGTTTTAAAACTCGGGAACTTTCGGGAAATTTCGAGACTCGACTTTCGGGATATAAATTAGGTATTGTCCAAAAAAATTAAGAAAAAATGCTTCTTTTTAAATAATTTATTTGAGGAATTAGGTATTGTCCAAAAAAATTAAGAAAAAATGCTTCTTTTTAAATAATTTATTTGAGGAATAAATTTATTTACTTTCCAATTTTCTAATAAACATTTCTTTATAAACATGTCCTTAAATAAACATGTCCTTCAAAAATAGCTTCTAAATGGCGACAAAGCCCAAATGTCGATGCATTTTTGCAGCTTATTTTTAGTGCATTTTCATCAATTTTGAAAAAAATGCACTTATGTGTCTGATGTGTCCGTCCGTCCGTCCGTCCGTCTGAGTCGCAAAGGCTCCGAAACTACAAGAGCTAGAGACCTGCGGTTTTTTTGCATGTTGTCATGTATGGTCTGGAGGTTGGTGGAATCACTTTGGTTTTTCCGGAAAACTGCATGGGGGGTAATTAAGAGGGTTTTCCCGTTGTATGAAAGCTCTATATGCTTCGTCCGATTGAGCTGAATTTTTGATATGTTATACATCACGCAAAATCTAGCAAATTATAGAACACATGTATGACCCTATCACTTAAGGGGGTGGGGTGAGAGGCCTCCGAAGGGGGGAAAAATTTAGTTGCTCCGATTGAGCTGAAATTCAGAATAGTCATGTAAAATGACAAAATAAGCAACTTTTGTTTCTTATCATGGTCTCAAAAATGTAAAACAATGGACTCTGGGGGTCAATAAGTGGCCACCCAAGACTTCCCCTTGGCGAATAGTAGGGCAAAATTTCAAATTCAACTGATTGAGCTGAAACTTTGGCAACTGTTAGATAGTATTAAATCCAGCAAAAAACAGTTCCACAGTAAGTCTCTATAACCTAAGGGGGAGGAGCTGTGAGCTCCCAAAATTTGTATGAGGCGAAAATTTTCTAACTCCAATTGAGCTGAAACTTGGGCAAATGTTAGATGGCATTAAATTAAGCTAAATATCCTCCTGCATTAAGACCTTTTGACCAGTGGAATCAAAGTCAGGGGTCCAATAAGTTTCTGCAGTGACGGAATTGGGAATAAAATATTTTCACTTCGACCCAACTTTTGCAACAAAGCGAATTGAAAATGCACTCAAATGCGTTCGTCCCCGATTAAGCTTTAAACATGTTTTTTGTAAATTGGGACATTTTTAGTGTATACTCTCACTATACTATATAAACATTCTATGACTATATTTACTGTCTCAAACTAACAAATTAACGTAGAATTTCTCGTTTAATAATAATATAATTAATTGTTTGATTGCAAAACAATAAATAATTTAAAATTAACTGAAAGAATGGGTAAAATTCCCGAATTTTTTGGGAAATTTGGTTCGGGAATCTCGTGAAATCGGGAAGTGAATTTTCTCGGGAATTCTCGAGAATTCCCGAATCCCGAGTCTCGAGATCAAGCTCTAGTTGAAAGTGTAGAGAAACATGATGAGGGCCTTGTTTGGCAGTTTCTTCAGGCTTCTGTTCCCAATGCCATCCACGCCAGCTTACTTGCGAGTCCTGAGACGCTTCAACAGGTTCCTGAGATATGAAATGAGATCAGAGCAGTGGAGGGCAGTTCCACCGAAGAGTCCCGAACCCTATCGAATAGACCGCGGACTTCTCTCTCATGCCTGGACGCTGGGTTCTCGCGGTGCGTCAATCCATGAGCCCGATGAATCTCCCCCTTGAAAGCTTCCGCTTTTCCTTGACAGTGACCAATTTCTTCCCTTCAACTTGTAAGGGAGGAAGTGAAGTCGACCGGGTTCTGAGACCCTTGGAGATCCTCCACAACTTCTGGTGGAGTGGAATGTCTTCTGAGATCTTTTCCAAGGTCTTTTGGATATAATCAGAGACGTTCCTCCTGATATTTTTTTCATTTTGGCCCTCAAGGCACTTGATGACGGGTTTCAAGGAGTCATCCCGATTCCTGCGACACCTTCTCCGGTGAGCGTTTTTCCTGGCAATAAGCTCGCGGATTTGATCGTCGTGGTTCCTGGTTTGACGCTCAATCAAACAGGTTGTGGTTGGTCTGCGATTCGAGCAGAGTTATGGCCTCATCTTTGTCCTCTGGGGACTGAAAGGTGAGGCAGATCTTACCATCGAGGCTCACAAGCTCATTCAAGGATCTCAGAAACTCCCACCAGTCAGTGCGTGAAAAGTCCCCAGCCTGAAATTGAGGGACAGCAGGGGCCCGTCAAATCTGATGTTGAAGGAAACAGGGCGGTGGTCGGAGCAGCTGAGTTCGTCGGAAATCTGTATCTGGGAGATGTCGAGGAGGCCGTTGGAGATCCCAATATTCAGGTTGGAGGGGCAGTGGTTCAGGTCTTCGGGGAAGTATGTGAGTTCGTGAGGATAGTGAAGAACCAAGGGGTGAGAGGAAATGAAGTCGAAAAGCACGTTCCCCGCATAATTTGCGCGACTGTAGTTCCACAAAGTGTGTCGAGAGTTAAAGTCCCCAAAAACAACTAAAGGGCCTCGTGAGCCCGTGATGGTCTGTAAGTCCCTCTTGATGTCAGAAAAAGAGGTGCCTCGGGTGACGCAGAAGAAATACACCACAGTCGCTGTGAAAGAGGAGCCTGAATGACCTGCAGGGCTTATTCTGAGGGAAAGAGTCTCCAACAATTTTGTCTCCAGGACAGGCAGGAGTTAGAAAGACAAACCCCTTCGTATTGCAAATGAACGCCGCCTCCTGGATATTCAGAGTCGCGTTAAGATTTGAGGGCTCCCTTCGGAAGTGCCACGTTTGCCATATGGGCAAATTAAGCACTGCCCAGGGGCCCTCAAATCTAAAAAAATGCGGTAAATTTTTGGCCCCGAATTTTTGGCCAAAAATTTGCATTGACTTAGAGCTTTCCGCAATAATAGCACCGAAGGGGCCCCACATTCATGGCTGTAGGGGCCCCATTTTATTAAGCAGGGGGCCCTTACATTTATGTATATAGGAGCCCTATTTTATTAAGCAGGGGGCCCCCCATTCATGGCTGTAGGGGCCCCCTAAAAATTCAAGGGGTCCTATGAAAATTTTATGCGCCCCCAAAATATTTCTGGGGCCCACTGAAAATTCAAGGGGCCCCTTATATATTTAATGGGGCCTATTAGAAATTCTAGGGAGCCCTCTTAACCTTCACCGGACCTCTTAAAATTTAGAAAGGCCTCTTAAAAATTCAAGGGAGCCCTAAATCTGCTGATAGACTCAAAGAAGAATTAATTTTCTGAAAATTTTTTGTCAAGGGGGGCCCTTAACCTTTCGGAGCCCCTAAAAGTTTTAAGACCCTTTATAAGAGAGATAAAAAGAATCCAAAACTTTTTAGAGAAAAAATTTTAAGGGGCCCTTCATAAAGTCAAGGAAACCCTCTTTCACTTTCGGGACCCTTCTAAGTTTTAATAAGCTTTATCTTTAAATTTAAAATGGCTCAAAATTCTTCAAAACTTAAAAACCATTTAAAAATTTTCGCCTTTTAACAAACAAATTTTAAAAATACTCCAAATTAATATGAGAGCTATCTTAGTTTTCCTCCTTAGATTGTACTGGGAGTCAGAGGTCACGGAGGTCCCGAGGGTTCTATCGTGACCCATCTTGACAGAATTAAGAGTTCCTCAGTTTTCTTATTTTTTATTTAAAACTTTGAATTATTTAAATTAAAATTTTGACATCGATGGTCCTACAAAAATGTTTCGAAAAATTGTGTAGAGGTGGGTGGCTTCGAAAAAAAAAGTGTCCAGGGTCTACATCGAATGTAAAGACAGCCCCGGGAATTCCTTTAAAACATGTGCAGGAATTATTATTATTATAAAAATTTTTTGTTTATTTTATGAATTTAAATTGTAACCCATCTTAAATTTCGGTGAAAAACTAAAAAAAAACCTGTTTGATGTAGAAATCAAAACTTTACTGAGATAAGGGGGGCCCCGCTATGAAAAGTGCCCAGGGGCCTCCAAATAGGTAAACGTGGCACTGGCAAAGAACCTCGCTGTGATAGCAGCTCTTTTTGGGCTTGATTGCTCTCACTGAAGTCAGAGAAAGCTCAATCACTTGCAGTGCAGAAATTAATTCCTTTTCGTCGTCCTCAAAAAGTCCTCGTAGCGGCCATTTTTTTCCCTGGACCGCTCGTGAGAGAAGAATGGCGTGCTCTCAGCTCTCAAAGAAGCTATGAGAGCGTTAAACTCAGTCGTTGATCCCTATGGACGTTGCCTTCATACGGACCTCACCTATACCGAGAGCTTTACACTTCTCGGAAGCTTTCGCTGTCGTAACGGGAGCACGTCAACGTGTGTCAGAGTCACCGGGGTAACTCGGGCCTTCTTGGGCTCATCCTTCGGTCGGGGCTGAGGAGTAGAAGGTTCTAGGTTGGCGTCGTTTTCGTTCGTTTCCATGCTCAGGATCTCGAAGCTGTTGAAGATTGGAATATGGGGGGGTTTCAGAGGTGGTTGCCTTCATGACCTCGCTTCGGCGTCTTTTGCGTTCTTGTTCCTGGTCGTCGCCGTTATCCCTAGTCCCCATTGTGGAAGGCTCCTTTTCTTTCTTGCTCTTTGTTTCCTGCTTCTTGAGGGTCCTCGTCAGTGAAAAATTAAGTTTTCGAGGCTTTGATTTAAGCACTTTGTAATTGATAAAGGAAATTTTGGTTTTTGTTTGTTTACATAGCTCGCGTTAATCACGTCTGTATTGCACGAGAGTATGAGAGAGATTATTTTTTTGTTTTGAAATGCTATGAATTTGTGAAAGTTCGTTCTAACGACACCTGTTTGAGCTATCTACGTACCCATAACTAACATCCTCAGCATCCATCTTTGTGGACACTGCTACTTGACTTGCATTAGACAAGAATTTATCAGTTACATCTAGATTACCAGAAAAACACTAGGTTGTGTTTTGCTTGACTAAGTAGTCTTCTTAGTGAGAAATTGAGTTAAAATGAGTGTTATATGCACGCTCATTTTTGTCACACTTTCTCAGATTAGGTTTCCTTAAGGGCTTTTATGCCCCCCATTTTGACGACTGCTGTGGTCAAGTTTGAATTACCCGATCTCAAGTAATCGGGATCGCAAGTGATCGGGTAAAATTGCTGATTTCTCATTACAAAGGGCAAAGATTTTCAAACCGAGCATAGATAGCTCTTGGGGCTCCTATAATTCGAGGAGAACACACTTGAGACGTCATATCGAAAAAAAATTGTCCTTGCAAAATTTTCCAATGCATCTGTCAAAGTGGGGCAGAAAGCCCTAAAGTCTTATTCTATTTTTAATTGATGATACAGGAAAATAAAAAGGACTTTAATGGAAGGCTGACTATTTAAGTTCTCCTTCTAATAGTTCCATTGTTTTGGGGTTTTTGGTTATATATAGATATGAATAAATATATATCGTATAATTTGTTTTAAATTGTACAACTACAATGCCAGATCCATGGAAGTAAACCAATCTGCAGCTCTTGGTTTAGAAACATTGTTCAGCAGCTTAAAACAGTCGCATAACGCAAAATGTTCTGGAATCCAACTTTTCTGTTCTAACATATGTTAATTAGACTTAATAATAATCCCAAAAAGAATTCCATGAATTCTAGATGATAAAATTTTGTAGTTCTTATAGACGTTGTTGAATTGGGAGACGGGATTTGTGCCTCATAGGTGGTTGTTTATTTACCAAATTTAAAGTATTGGAAATTCTTCTAAGTACTGTAGCAACTATATTTGAAAGAACTACAATCCAAGGAGAATATGTAGAGGAAACAAAACCAGCTCATAAGGCAATATATTTGCGTATTGAAAAGATTTGTGTGGCAGCTGTTAAGCCAAGTCAAGTAGCAATATTCTGCAGTTGAGAAAACCAAGCTAAGGGGTGAAATTCTTAACATGACTGCGTCTGCACCCCATGTAAAAGAAAGAGAAAAATCACTTTTGAAAGTGGCTTTAAGCATACCGAACGCGGTGTATGTGATTTCTCAATCTAGACAATAATTTGAGTGTAGCTTTGTTGCTCGTAATAATGGCAATCATATATCTGTTTTGTTTTGGGGAGGGGCATCATATTGTTTTTGTTTCAGCACACCCTGATTGAAAACCTAGAACCGCCACTAGCACCAATATCTATAGAATTAATATTTACCGATAATACCCTCGAACTATCTAGAAATTGGATTGTTAATTGGTTAACTGGATCGTCTTTACAATTATCTGCTGAAGAAAGTGAAATAGCCAGTGACGATGAAGATGAAGATGAAAGAGATAAAGAAGAGAAAAAGACTATCAAAGAAAGATTGCAAGCAATACAAGAAGCTTCACAAACTGTTCAAAACACTATTGGCCGATTATCATCAATGGGAGAAAGTATAAAAAAGTAAGCATGTAACTAAATTTGTGTTTATATACAACGAATTAATTGAAAAAATTTTTAGTGCATTTTCAGCATTTTGCAAAAAAATTCACTATTGTGGCCGCTTTGTCTGTCCGAAATTTTATAACTTGAGAACCAGAACAGCTAGAGAGCTGCAGTTTTCTGCATTGTATAGGGCATGGTCTCTAGGGGTGCAGGCTAACAATTTCAGATCCCCACCCCCTCTTGGGGCGGAATGGGGGATGTTTTACGTTTGTATGAAAACTCCTTATATTACATCCGATTGAGCTGAAATTTTAGTATGTTGTAGTCTGTATCAAATCTAGCAAATCATGGTACCACATGTGTCCCCGATCATGTACAGGGAGGAAGCTAGGGGCCTTCAAAGTTTGGTCTTGTTAAAATCTTTTTAAAAAAAGCACCTCTTAGCTTAATCCCCGATTTTGCTATTTATATATTTTTTCAGTTGCTCAGATCTGGGGAATTGTAATAGAGAACTTTTTTGCATGAGTTTATGCCATCTAATAGTTGCCAAAGTTTCAGCTTAATCGGATGAATTTGAAATTTTGCCCTTTTGTTCGCCAGGGGAAGTGGTGGGAGGCCACTTATCGACCCCCAGAGTCAGTTATTTTAAATTTTTGAGAAATTGTCATTTTACTTGACCATTCTGAATTTCAGCTCAATTTTTCCCCCCTTCGGAGGCCTCTCACCCCACTCCCTTAAGTGATAGGGGCAAATTATGTGGTGTATGATTTGCTAGATTTGACATGATATATAATATATCCAAAATTCAGCTCAATAGAATCAAGTATATGGAACTTTCATACAACGGGAAAACCCCCTTAATTACCCTCCAGGCAGTGTTTCGGAAAAAAACAAAGTGAATCCACCACCCTCCAGACCATACCTGACAATATGCAAAAAACCGCTAAATTCGTCATTTTTCATAACCATTCTGAATTTCAGTTCAATCGGATAAACTAAAATTTTCCCTTTTCGTTGGCCTCTTGCTATACCTCTTTTAGTGATAGGGGTTAACATGTGTTCAATGATTTACTAGATTTGACATGATTTATAACATCCAAAATTCAGCTCAATAGGAAGAAGTATACCGAAGTTTTAGAAAACGTGAAAACACCCCTAGTCAACCCCTAGGCAATTTTACGGGAAAACAATAGTACATTGTGCACTAAGCGGAGAAAAATGAAAATTTCTGTCAGAGAAGGATTTTGACGACGAAAGAGCGAGGGCGGTAACTCCTCGAGGGCAGAAATACTTCAATTAGCTTCCAAGGTGTCACATAGGACATTTTATTGCAAAAAGAGCAAAGTGGAATTTGACAGCTGGTCAGTAATATGACTTCTTTTCTCCCAGAGTGATGAATGAGTGTTTTCACCACTTTCTAGACCATAAATGACAACATGCAAAAACTGCAGGTCTCTAGCACTTGTAGTTTCGCAGCTTTTGAGAATAAGACGGACGGACGGATGGACGGAAGCAAGGACAAACCGGACACTTACATGAATGCATTTTTTCAAAACGTTGAAAATGTACTTAAGACCATCAATATTTTTGAAAATTGCCAAAGCAATGCTTAAAAACTTTTACTGAAGATGTCAATTTCGTTTCACGCATCCTCCGAATCCATAGTTTTAAATGTTTCACTTTAGAGGCTCCTAGAGGGGCACAGAATGGACGAGTTTTAGTAGGGTAGTAAATACAAGGCATTCGTTCAAGACCAATAACGAGATCTCGGGATCTTAAAATTTTTTAATCTGATCTGGTGATCTTAACCAAAAAATCATTCGAGGATCGGATTTCTAACCATAAACTTTAGAATTTTTAATGCATTTTCCCTCGGATGGGGAAAAAATGCACTATTGCATCTGCTTTGTTTGTTTGTCTGTCAGCTCGTCTGAAACTTTGTAACTCAAGAACCAGAAGAGATAGAGACCTGCGTGTAGGGCATGGTCTGAAGGGTAAGAGGTTAGGCATCTTAGATCCCGATTGTTTATGACAATTTCCAAGGAATCATCATGAAGGACAGAAAAACGAAAGACCAACTCAGTGATGAACTTTTGATGTTATCCAGATCACCACAATTCCAGGAAAAAGGACACCAAAGAAAAGGAGGTCACAAAATTATTTTTTCTGACAGGGACGAAAATGCCCCTTCCTAGAAACATTACGTAACAGACACGAGCTGGATCCCAAGGATCCTTACTTACTTTTACTTTTTTGGCGCTACAGCCATCTATGGGCCTTGGCCTGGTCGAGAGTCGTTCTCCATCCGGTCCTATCCTGGGCTGAAGATTGCCAGTTCCTTACTCCGAGCGCACGTAAGTCGGCTTGTACGCCGTCTATCCATCTTGCTTTGGGGCGGCCGCGGCCCCTCCGCCCTCCTGGATCGTGCCGGAATAATGTTGAGGGGGCTCTGTTCTCGTCCATGCGTGCCAGGTGCCCTGCCCACCTCAACCTCTGGACTTTTACCACTGCGACGATGTTCGGCTCTCCGAAATCCCGATCTAGCTCGAAATTGTATCTCCTCCTCCAGCTCTCGTCCTCACGCACCGCCCCAAAAATGGTACGGAGCACCTTGCGTTCGAAGACGAGAAGCATCTGCTCATCGCTCCTCTTCAACGTCCAGGACTCGCACCCGTACATGAGTACTGGACGGATGAGCGTCTTGTAGATCCTGCACTTCGTCCTCTTGGATAGCAATTTCGAGCGTAGATGTCTGAGCAAACCATAATAGCATCTGCTGGCTGCCATGACACGACGCTTGATCTCGGGTGTCGTGTCACCGTCAGGCCGCATCAGCACTCCAAGGTAGATGAATTCGTCAACTACCTCGAAGGTATGGCCACCGATGTCTATGGTGTTGCTCCGCTGATTGGAGGCCGAACTCGGCGTGGCTGACATGTACTTGGTCTTTGATTCGTTGACCACAAGACCCATCCTCTCCGCCTGGGTCTTGAGATTGGTGAAAGTATCCGATACCGCAGATTTCGTCCCACCGGCTATGTCCAGATCGTCTGCAAAGCCCAGAATCTGTACCAGCCCGTTGGCTAGCGTTCTACTGGTTCAGATGCCTGCACGTCCAAAGGCCATCTCAAGGGCGAGGTTGAAGAGCAGACATGAAAGGGCGTCGCCCTGCCTCAGTCCCTCTCTGACTGCAAAAGTATCGGATACGTCGTTCTGCACTTTGACACGACACGTGGTACCATCAAGTGTCGCTTTCACCACTCGCATCAATTTCGTTTCAAAGTCCAGCTCCTTCATCGCAACAAACAACTCTCTACGTTTGGCCCTGTCTTAGGCCTGTTTGAAGTCTATGAATAGATGTTGCGTCTGGACTTGAAACTCACTGCCTCTTTGCAGAATCAGACGTAGATTGAAGATCTGATCTGTTGTTGAGCGATCACGTCTGAATCCGCATTGATATTCCCCAATGACTGTCTCGGCGCGTGCCACTAGTCGGTTGTAGAGCACTTTTGCGAAAACTTTGTACGCCGCGTTGAGCAGAGCAATCCCGCGGTAGTTTTCGCAGTCCAGTTTATCGCCCTTCTTATGCAGAGGTACAATGGCCCCCTCTAGCAGCTCTCTGGGCAGCGACTCTTCAAGCCAGATATTCCGAACTAGTTGGTACAGCACGTTCTCTACCTCCTCACCACCCTGCTTCAGCAGTTCTGCTGGGATGTTATCCGGGCCGGGGGCTTTGTTGTTTTTGAGTGAGGAGAGGGCCGCCGAGACTTCTTCTCGTGTTGGAGTGGCCACTTCACGACCGTCGTCGTTCAAGAGAGAGACATCGTTGTCGCCGGCCTCCAGACTCCCGTTATAGAGGCTGTTGAAATGCTCCCTAAAACGCCCGAGAACATCCTGTTTCGCGGTGAGCAGGGTACCGTCCACCGCTCTACAGATGTTCAGCCTGGGGTTGAAGCCTCTCCGTTGGTGGTTGATGTTCTTGTAGAACTTGCGGGACTCGTTAGCGCTTTGGAGCCTCTCGAGCTCAAGCAGCGTCCTGTCTTGAAGCTCTCGTTTCTTGCGCTTGTGCAGACGCTTTTCCACCCTCCGGAGTGTTCTGTAGCGCTCGGTCGCCGCATTCTTCCGTCTTCTCGTCCTTGCTGTCTCTCTCTCGAGTCGGGCCTCGTTCTTACGGTCGGTAATCTCTCCGCATTCCGCATCATACCAGGTATTGAAGTCGTTAGGGCTCTGATACCCTAAGGTGTCGGTTGCTTCAATCTTGATAGCCTCGCTCACCGATTGCCAGTCGGGAGGGCTGTCCTCTGGTAGTGCTTGGTGTAGTTGTTGAAGCCTTGCATTGAGATTACCAGCAAATGTTGCAGCTATCTGTGGGTCTCTCAGTCGGTTCACTGCGAATCGCCTTACGGCTTCGCGTTGGCCATTGTGGAACCGAGCGAGGTGCGCTCTCATTGTCGCCACCACAAGATAGTGATCAGAGTCAACATTTGCTCTCCAACATGTTTTGACGTCTATGACGTCCGAGAAGTGTCTTCCGCTGATAAGCAGGTGGTCGATCTGGTTATCAGGGAAGTTGTCATTGGGGGGTTTCCACGTAGCCAGGTGCCTGCGTCGGTGCTTGAAGGAAGTACTCCTCACTACTAAATTCCTTTCAGCCGCATAAAAGATCATGCGCTGTCCGTTCTCGTTCGTGATCTGGTGCAGGCTGTACTTCCCTATCGTTGGTCTATAGACTTCCTCCTGACCTACCTTGGCATTGAAGTCTCCCAAAACGACTTTGACGTCGTGTGCCGGTAGTTCGTCGTAGGCCCTTGAGAGCGCTTCATAATAGGCATCCTTGTCAGGATCCGGTGACTCATTATGAGGTGCGTGCACGTTGATGAGGGAGATGTTCTTGAAGCGGCCTTTCATCCGCAGCACGCACATTCGCTCATCGATCGCTCGGAAGTCTAAGACCAGGTGTTCCATCCGCCTGGCTACGAGGAAGGCATTGCCAAGTACATTTTCTCGACATCTGCTGCTATGGAGGATCAAGTATCAGTTGTAGCGGGTGTTTTGGGCGTCCTTGTTGTATCCGCTCTCCTGAATAGCAGCAATGTCGATCTTGGCTGTCTTCAGCTCTTTGGTCAGCATAATCAGTCCTCCTGGTCTGTAAGTCTGACCCCTTACGTTCCAGGTTCCTATTCTCATGTCCATTTTCCGTTTCCGTTTCGTTGCCGATAGCCTCGGGCGAACTCCTGGTCGCCCGATTGAAGGTCCGGTTTCTTCTTCTCTTCTTCCGTTCGTTGCGGGGCATTTTTCACATTTCGCTTGCGCTAGTGTGTCCTGGGACCAGGTTGCAAGCCTCGGTCCCAACCCCCTAATTTACCGGAGGGCCAAGGCGTAGACCATTTCCTCCTACGCCCTCCTATATCCGGAGATGATAAGAGAGGGTTTTGGGGCGCCCTGAGTCGCCCTTCATGTCAGAGCCCCGTATGCATGCAATCATTGCTGAATACACCCCAGTCGGTACGAACGTGGACGTGGGGTTGACTTGACAGGCAGAGGCTATGTCGCCGAGGCGATGTGTTGCGCTTAACCTACCCTTACCGACCATCCCAAGGATCCTAATAAATCAAAAGACAAAGAAAAATGAGTATCCAGGGATCCCGCGCCTGTCAAAATTAATAATTAAATAGAATCCACGACTATAAAAGCACGAGTCACGGATCGTGAAATTATCATTCTATTTGAACTGTGTTCTTATCTAGTCCCTCTAATCAACAAGGTATGCTAGCTTTGATGCGAATTTGATGCACATGACTATTCCTAGATCACGCAATCCGGCCAATAAAGACGAATTCGATTGATATGGAAATATAAATAAAAATGTGCCCACCTGTGCCCCGCTGTTTTTCGCTAATTTCTTTCTTTTTATCCAGACCCTAGGTAAACTGATGTGTATTGACATGTTGAAAAGCGCCAAAAATCCAAAAATAAAATCGTTAAAATTGCAAACGTTGAGAGGTCATAACTTCCTAAGGGGGAGTTTGCTCCTCAAAAATTTAAGTGGAAAATGATGAAGGGACGTCCCTTATAATTTCCGCTGTCTGTATTCTATTCCACAGCCTTCTCCGTCTCCATATTTTCTTAAAACTTTTGACTGGGAAGTCAAAACTTAAAGGTTAATGCTTCTTATATACACCATTGGTACCGGAAAGAAGTTAGAAAATGGGATGTTACCCAAGTCTAAGGAAGTATTTCAAAAATTTGGCTCGCTATTTTAGTTGAAAAAAATGAACTTATGTGTCCGATATGTCTGTCTGTCTGTCCGAGTCGCAAAGGCTCAGAAACTGTGAGACTTAGAGACCTGCGGTTTTTCTGATCTGGAGGGTGATGGAACTACTTTGATTTATCCGGAAAACTGCCTGGGGGGAATCAAGAGGTGTGCTCCCGTTGTATGAAAGTTCCATATACTTCATCCGATTGATCTAAATTTTTGGATGTGTTATACACACAGACTACTAAAGTACCTAGACACCCAGATCGCAAAAGTATGTAAATTTTGTTCGTAAAATGGATTAAGTCGGGTATCGTCGGACTCTCCTTTGAAAATGTGAAAACCTTAATATGGTAACTTTTTCCCTCAGACCTACCGTTCTCGAGATATTGGCCTTTAAAGTTGGACTTTTTGGCATCCTCTGTGGGAGGGGTCAACTTTGAACGACCATAACTAGCTTATAATTCAAGCTTTCGGGCTAATTTTTTTTATGTAGTCTGTGTGGACTATAAACTATTAAAAAAGTATAGCTTTAGGGTAGAAATCTAAAATTCCATTGAAAAATTTTTTTTTGAATTTTTACCAAAAATTCACCTTTCTTATAAAATAGCGTAGAGCCGCTACGTTACAATGGGCTGGGCTCTAGTATTTTATGTAGAGGTTAAGTCAAGGTATCTGAGGTACAAAGGGTTTTTCTCGATCTAGTGCACTTCTCGAGAAAATTGGGATTAAGTGTGTGATTTATGAAATTTCAATGAAAGTGAAATTTCTTTCCATTAGGTATCGACCTAAAATTGATTCAATGAACTTAATTTGATTATATGAGATGCATTTCACAGTTTTCTAGACAAAAAATGCAAAAAAGCTCGAAAAATTTTATTTTGTGCCCAAAAAGAGCATATGATACGGGTATCTCGTCATTTTTGTGAGGTTTTGAGTTGGGGTTTTACCTCCGTAGCTCCCAAACGAGGGCTCTGATCCCACAATGGTCTTTGAGAGGTCCCCTCAACTTTTTAAGACACTTAAGATGGTGCTCAAATTTTGACCCCGGAAGCTCTTGGTGAGGAGCTAGAGGGTTTTTTCGGCTGATTTTGGGGGGTCCAAGCATAGGAAAAAATTTTCAAAAATTTTTTTTTGCTGAAAATTCCGAATTTGAGGCCAAATCCATCCATAAAAGAGGCTCTGGCCAAGAAAATCAGGTTTTCCAAAAAAAAAAATTTTTTCACCGAATTTTTCCTATGCTTAGACCCCCCAAAATTGGCCTTAAAAGCCCTCTAGCTCCTTACTAGGATCTTCCAGGTCAAAAAAAAGTTCAGCATTAGATACACATTAAAGAGTTCTAGCTACAACTACAAAATCATTTTGCCCTCAAGCCTTCAGCTACATGGATTCCGGCGGAATTTCGTTGCATTGTAGGTCATGTCATACAATAGGACCTTCAATGCAACGAAATTTCGCGGAAATCCCTGTAGCTCCTCCGGAGTAGCTTAGAGGGCAATATAATGTTCTAACCGTAGCTAGAACTTTTTAAGATGTATCTGATGCTAAACTTTTTTTTGACCTGGTAGATCCTGGTAAGGAACTAGAGGGCTTTTAAGGCCAATTTTGGGGGGTCTAGGCATAGGAAAAATTCGGTGAAAAATCTTTTTTTTGAAAACCTGATTTTCTTGGCCAGAGCCTCTTTTATGGATGGATTTGGCCTCAAATTCGGAATTTTCAGCAAAAAAAAATTTTGGAAAATTTTTTCCTATGCTTGGACCCCCCAAAATCAGCCGAAAAAAACCCTCTAGCTCCTCACCAAGAGCTTCCGGGGTCAAAATTTGAGCACCATCTTAAGTGTCTTAAAAAGTTGAGGGGACCTCTCAAAGACCATTGTGAGATCAGAGCCCTCGTTTGGGAGCTACGGAGGTAAAACCCCAACTCAAAACCTCACAAAAATGACGAGATACCCGTATCATATGCTCTTTTTGGGCACAAAATAAAATTTTTCGAGCTTTTTTACATTTTTTGTCTAGAAAACTGTGAAATGCATCTCATATAATCAAATTAAGTTTATGAATCAATTTTAGGTCGATAACTAATGGAAAGAAATTTCACTTTCATTGAAATTTCATAAATCACACACTTAATCCCAATTTTCTCGAGAAGTGCACTAGATCGAGAAAAACCCTTTGTACCTCAGATACCTTGACTTAACCTCTACATAAAATACTAGAGCCCAGCCCATTGTAACGCAGCGGCTCTACGCTATTTTATAAGAAAGGTGAATTTTTGGTAAAAATTCAAAAAAAAATTTTTCAATGGAATTTTAGATTTCTACCCTAAAGCTATACTTTTTTAATAGTTTATAGTCCACACAGACTACATAAAAAAAATTAGCCCGAAAGCTTGAATTATAAGCTAGTTATGGTCGTTCAAAGTTGACCCCTCCCACAGAGGATGCCAAAAAGTCCAACTTTAAAGGCCAATATCTCGAGAACGGTAGGTCTGAGGGAAAAAGTTACCATATTAAGGTTTTCACATTTTCAAAGGAGAGTCCGACGATACCCGACTTAATCCATTTTACGAACAAAATTTACATACTTTTGCGATCTGGGTGTCTAGGTACTTTAGTAGTCTGTGCTCTATCACCTAGGGGGGTGGGGTGAAAGGCCACTGAAGTGGGGAAAATTTTAGTTGCTCCGATTGAGCTGAAAATTTAGTATATTGATAAACTTGTAAAACCTAGCAAGTAACTGTTCTACAGAAATTTAAGGCTACTGATTTTACGCAAAGTCTTGACACAATAAAGAACGAGTTGTGGACACATTATTGACTTTGCCGGTTTAATAGTTAGGTGAAATTAAAACAAAATTACGCTTATTTTGCTGACGCGTTTCGGACATGGCAGTCCATCATCGGAGCAAACAAGAAAACAACTGATATGTTAAGTGTTGAGCGCTTAGGTGGTTTGAAATGATGAGAGGCCTTCAGGGTTGTCAAGCGCTATTTTTCAAGAGGACAACTTATTGTGAGCTTACACATAAAAATTTAGCTCGCTGAGTACAATCGATGGTGTTTAAAAGTGATTGAGTTTAGCTAGAATGAGGCAAAATTAGTTTATTTTTCTGTCCAGGGGGATAGGTTTAAACCTTTGAGCTAAAACTAGTTTTCCTGAATAGCCTAGACCATAATGCTTCAGACAACACCAAAACGAGCCCCGTAGGTTGAGTCTACGATTTGTATATCAAAGCAGATAAGGAAAATTCGATCCTCCTTCTTGACGAAGAAGAGTACCAGAACAAAGTGGAAAAATGATCAATGACGACCCACCCAGAGAAAAATTGCACTTTTTGTTCACTAAAATTTAACTTGAACAGTTTGCTTTTTTTCTTGCATTTTTGCTTTAAGCTGGATAAAAGTCCAAAAAAACACACGTACGTTCCACTTTTTAAAGACTTTAATCCATCATTTAGCAGCCTTTTAGTTTGTTTTTAGTCTACTTTGGTAGCCTACTTTAGAACTCTTTCAGTTCACTTTTAGAAAGCTTTTTGCAAGTGTTTTTTGATAAAAAAATGAAATAAATCAATTTTCCGACTTTTTTAGTGCATTTTCATCAATTTTGAAAATAATGCACTTATGTGTCCGATATGTCTGTCTGTTCGTCCGTCCAAGTCGCAAAGGTTCCGAAACTACAAGAGCTAGAGACCTGCGGTTTTTTGCATGTTATCATGTATGGTCTGGAGGGTGGGCGAAAGGTTTTGGTTTTTCCGAAAAATTGCCTGGGGGGTAATTAAGGGGGTTTTCCCGTTGTATGAAAGTACCATATACTTCGTCCGATTGAGCTCAATTTTGGATATGTTATAGATCATGTCAAATCTAGCAAATCATAGATTACATGTTTGCTCCTATCACCTAAGAGGGTGGAGTGAGAGGCCTTCGAAGGGGGAAAAATTTAGTTGCTCCGATTGAGCTGAAGTTCAGAACAGTCATGTTAAATGACAAAATAGGCAACTTTTGTTTCTTATCATGGTTCAAAAATGTAAAATAATGGACTCTGGGGGTCAATAAGTGGCCTTTTAAGACTTCCCTTGGCGAACAGTAGTGCAAAATTTCAAATTCAACCGATTGAGCTGAAACTTTGGCAACTGTTAGATGGTATTAAATCCAGCAAAAATAGTTCCACAGTAAGTCTCTATGACCTTAGGGTGAGGAGCTGTGAGCTCCCAAAATTTGTATGAGGTGAAAATTTTGTAACTCCAATCGAATTGAAACTTGGGCAAATGTTAAATGACACTAAATTTAGTAAAATATCCTTTTGCATTAAGGCTCTATGGCCTGTGGGATCAAAGTCAGGGATTCAGTGTCGGAATTTGGGACAAAATATTTTCACTTGGACTCAACTTTTGTAACAAAGCGAATTGAAAATGCACTCAAATGCGTTCGTCCCCGGCTAAGCTTTAAACATGTTTGCTATTAGTAACACATACTTTGACCACCCTACAGATTTTTGACCAAATTATTTTGAACTTACTACACCCGCGCTCCTAGCTCGATGCTCTTCTTACTACATCATCCAGTTCTATATAAGATCAAGATCAGTTTTGAATAAAATTAACATATGTGCGTACGCAAACAGGCAAAACGATAGCTTAAAATCAACTTTTAGTCAGCCTACATACAAATAGGTGACTCGAACGGATTAGTTTAAAAAATGCATAAAGTTATCTTAATTTCTGCGCGAATCTCATCTTTTCTTGAAAATCTTAAATATTATTATAAGTGACATCAAAAAGTATAAAAGAATGGTACCAGGACGTAAATCTCGCCCAAATAACTATTAGTAAAGAAGAAAAGTAGGTAGACCCTCGATTGAATGAAAAAAGTACTGAAAAACCTCAGGAGCTCGTTTCTACCTCAATAGTTGTTCGCCTGGAAGTTGATTTGGCTACTTTGAAGGGAAATTTTGTGCATTTGGTACTCCAGTCACGCAGATAATACAATCTAAAAGAGGTGTTGCAGCAATTATATTAGAACTATAGCTAGCTTAAAATTAAGTAAAGATTGCCAAACATGAGTGATGTCCGGCTATTGAAAGAAAATTCTAAGTTCTTATAAGTTCGAAATAAGACAATTATGTTATGTTATGTGAGTCTCTAAAATTTCGATCAAGTTAGGAGACTTCATTGCAACATCATCAACATCTTAAAGAGTTCTTGAGATCTGTATATATTTCGCAAAAATTGTCGCCCTCAACAACTTTATCCACAAGTTTCCTGGAGGTGTTCCAAAGTCAAAACTACCCATTTCAACTTTAATTTGGTTTCACCAGTTACTCATTGGTGCGGGGCAAATGCCAGTTTGTAGAAGTCTTGGATTACAGGGAGTACAAGCTAAGCATTGATGATGTTCTTAGAAATTCCGGCCCCAAACGGGAACAAGGTTTAAATTTCTCAAGACAGTTTTAATTGATATATCTTGAGACCAACACTTGCGATTCACAGAATTCACGGTATTCTTATAAATAAATAAGTTCAACTACTCAATGGTAAAATGAAATTCGTATTTTCATAAGTAATTGTTCCTTTCATACGATCCTTGATCTTCATGAATTACCATTTTTAAGTTGATAACATTTATCGCTTTCCTTGCTGCTGAATCAAACATTGGGAACATTTTTCCCAACGACTTTTTCAAACCTGATGGTGGTGGCTCACATTCAACAAAACTTCCACTTCTAGGTATTTTTCCATTTCCTTCCCACGATTTACAACTTGAGTTAGCAACTTTTTTCAAACAATATTCCGTTGCCGACACAAATATCAGAAGCTAGATACTATAAACCATCGTGTAACTAGCCTGGAATATCTTACTCCATAGCCTGATCCTGCTTGCTCCACATACTCCTTAAGAATTCTTTCTATGTATCAGGTTATTTGATAGTTAAGAATTCGACTAATCATTTGCTGAGACTTTTTTTGGTTAAATTTTCATCTCTTTTCCGAAACATCCTGCGTCAGTGAATAAATAAACATTGGAGTCTTAATCCATCAAAAAACTAACTTTATCTCTTCTTGTATTAAAACTGCGTCTTAAAATAAATCTGTATTTTCTTGCTTCAGCTAACTTAACTTAAGCTTAAATCAATCTCCCAGCTTCAGTTTTAGCTAACGTCTCGTTGGTACTCAACGACCGAAGCATTCCGTAGACATTTTCAGTTCCGTGCCCTAGAGTTTCGAATCTTCACGTTCTGCCGAAAATACACAAACCTAGGACCAAAATGAGACCTATAGCAGCTAATATGAACACGCCAATAAAAAATGTAGAAATTTCCCCCATTACCAAAGCAGGAGCGTTAAAAATACATAACTTAGAAGTTGTGGAAAAATCCAGAACTTAACGCTGTCGCCGGGAGAAGTTATCGTGTCCTTTGACGGTGAGAGCCTATATCCAAGTGTGATAGTGAATTCTTCAATCGCTCCATATCTGGCAAACATTTTCATGAGCGACAGAGAAACAAGAACCTCAAGAAGCTGGTTCCCAAGAATCTGGGACAAATATTTGGACGATGTTCTGGGATGTGGTAAGAAGGAGAGAATTTTAAGAAGACCCTGGAAGCGCTGAATTCTCTACACCCCAGGATTAATTTCACTGTCGAAGAAAAAAGAACGACCCCTTAGTTAAAGGAGTTGATAATGGAGCCCAATTCGGCATATATCGGAAACCAACAACAATAGATAGATTTATAACCCAAGATTCTTACCATAATGTACTCCACAAGAAGACAGTCCATGGGCCACCGTTTATTCAACATCCCCATGCTAACTGAGGACTTCGCGGAGGAAAAGAAATATATAGAAGAAGCGGCTGAAATAAACGGCTTTCCCTCCACCTTCATTCAGAAAATCCTCAAAAAACAAGAGAGAAAGAAGAAAAAAAAATATATAAAAAGCAAAATCGCAGATTAAGCTTAAGGGTGCATTTTCAAAGATTTCGAGAAGCCCAAACTTTGAAGGTCCCTAGTTCCGTCCCTGTACTTGGTAGGGGTCATATGGGGTACCATGATTTGCTAGATTTGACACAGACTACAACATACTAAAATTTCAGCTCAATCGGATGTAATATAAGGAGTTTTCATACAAACGTAAAACACCCCCCATTCCACCCCAAGAGGGGGTGGGGATCTAAAATTGTTAGCCTGCACCCCTACAGACCATGTCCTACACGATGCAAAAAAGCCGCAGCTCTCTAGCTGTTCTGGTTCTCAAGTTTTAAAATTTCTGACAGACAGACGGCAAAGCGGCCACAATAGTGCATTTTTTGCAAAATGCTGAAAATGCACTAAAAATGCTTACAAGTACCGACAGAAAAGAGCCAAACGCGAAGAATCAGCACCCCTTTTTACACTCTACGACAAACAAAATAGAAAAGACCCTAGAAAAACACGACATTAAACTAGTCACTAAGAGCACAAATACGATGGCTTTGAACCTGAACAATTATTACAAGGACAAAGACAAGGACCTGCTGACGTGCAGCCTGGAATTTATAAAATTCCCTGCGAAAATTGTGACCAAGTTTACATCGGACAAACATGCAGGTCCTTTTATCAAAGACTTGATGAACACATGAACAACGTGAGAAAAGCTGAATTGAATAAATCAAGTGTAGCCAACTGTAACGAGTCGGATCAACCAGAGTAACGACGTTGTCGCAAGTACGTCTCCTGGTGCAATGAAAGACTCGGCTCTCTGCAAGCTTTATTTGATGGCTTGGCTATAGTTGGCAATACATTGCTTGCGTACTCAACCTAGACAATCTTTAATGAGTCTCAGGTCCAAAATAATAACTAAGAAAGCTTACAATTTGTCTACACCTCTTGGGTTTTCGTGGTTCGCGACAGCCTGGGATGGAAAAAGTATGGGGCCAAGTGGAGTCAGCATTACAATCAAAAATAGGATGTCCTGTCAGGTCTAGTCACGCAAAGTGTCTCCCAATATCTCACCTAACTTCTACAAATCCTCACTGACTATTTTCTGCACTTACAATCTACGAGTCACAGGAATATCTGATGATTTCCGCTTCCCTCGCCTGTCCTCTTCTGGATGGTTTGAAAGAATGACGGATATGGGTGGCAGCTGTCAAACTCCAAATCCCAACTCGTCTCGCTTGCGCGGGAGCTATTGAGGGGGTGAATTCCCAACATTCTCCAAACCGGTCTGAGAAGGCTCCTCAGACTCCACCAGTTTAGCGACCGGCCTCTTCAGTAAGCCGGTGCTGGTCTTAACTGTTGCTTGTCGGATACGACCATCTCGTCGTGCGCTGGTACTTACGACCACTCCCCTGGGCCATTTGTTCCGAGGGTTGTTCTCGTCGACTATTAGGACCACGCTACCTTCCTTCAGGGGTTGGTTCTCGTCGATCCACTTGCTTCTCACGTTCATCATCGGACGGAACTCGTTGATCCATCGGTTAATCATCATCTTCGACGTCTTCCAGCCGTGCTTCAGCGTTTTCAGGCGGTCATCTGGTGCTGAACATCTTTCTGCCGCTCCTGAGTTTCCGCGCAGGAAATGGTTCGGGGTTAGTGGGAAATGGGCTGTCGATTGGTAGGTAAGTGAGAGGAGTGGAATTCACGATATTCTCTGTTTCCGCCAGGGCGCTGCGAAGGACCTCCTCAGAGAAACTCCCTTGAGGCAGGCACTCGTACAGGGCATTCTTGACAGAGCGGACCTTCCGCTCTCATGACCCGCCGAAGTGTGGCGCACTTGGAGGATTGAATCTCCGCTCGGTGTCTGAGGAGACGAACTCGAAGACGAGGGGAGACTGGTCTATTTTTTGCAGGTCTTCTCGAAGGATTCGTTCAGTTGCGATGAAGTTCGTTCCTCTGTCGCTGTAGAAAACTCTGGGATGTCCTCGTCGGGAGATGAAGATACGGAACGCCAAGATTCACGAGTTCGCTGACAGGGAGTTCACGACCTCAATGTGGACGGCTGGAGTGGTCTGGCAGACGAACAACACGCCCCATCGCTTCTCTGGGCTGCGGCGGACGGCACGTGCATGGGCCCAAAATAATCCACTCCTGTGTGAGTGAACGGCGGCTGGTTATTCGCTATTCTTCCCCCAGGATGGAGTCCCATTCTTGGGATAGCTGGTTGGGCCTTGCGAATATTGCACTCCAGGCAGTCTTGCATCACTTTTATGACCATGACGCGCATCTCTGGAATGTGGAAGCGCTTACGCAGCTCATTCACTGTAGTCTCGTGATGTTGGTGTTTGAAGTTCACGTGATAGTGGTAAAAGAGCAAGCAGGTGATTCGGTGGTCTCTCGGGAGGATGATCGGCTTGCAGGTGTCGAGAAGCAACTCTGTTGACTCGATTCTTCCGTCGACTCGCAACAACTCGTTCTCGTCCAAGTAGGGAGTCAGCTTGTATATGGGGCTATCATTTGGCAAAGGTCTTCCTTCCTTCAGTAGTTCACACACAGCTGAGTACGTTGACTTCTGAGCAATCTTGTAGAGCACGATCTCGGCTTCACAGAGCTCATTCCGCAGAGCAAGAACAGTGGGCCTGCAAACCATCGACCGCTCACGGTCAGGTCTGGTTCGTTTGAGCTATTGTTTGCTTCGTCGGCAACATATCCTTCGTAGAGATCCAACTCCACTCAGACACGTCGCTGATCTCTTGTATCTCGGACACGTATTTGTGGTAGTGGCGGTGACTTGAGCGGATCCAGTTGAGGACGGTAGTAGAGTCGGTATAGAAAAACGTTCGATCCACACGAACGGACAGCCACTAATTGATGCTCTAAACAAACCTGGCTCCCATCAAGGCTCCATCCAGCTCCAATCTTGGTATCGACCGCAGTCGAAGTGGAGCCACTTTCGCCCTTGCTCCCACTTGAGTGACGTCGATTCTGCTGCCGTTCTCGATCCGGATGTAGACGACCGTGGCGTAGGCTTCAGCTCCTGCATCAGTGAAAACGTGCAGCTGAACCGTCGCTCCTTCGTAAGTCTCGTTTTGTTTCAAAAAGTATCTAGGGATCTTGATGTGCTGAATCGCGGCGAGTTTCTCAAGCCACTTTCTCCAGTTCTGCAGGATGTCTTCTGGAATCTTTTCGTCCCAACCTCGGCCAGTTCTCCATATGTCTTGTAGGAGCATTCGTAAATGTATTGTGAAGTTTGGGAGGTGGCCATCAGGGCCGAAGACGGACATGACTGTTCTCAGGACTTCACGTTTTGTCGGAACAACTGTTCCGTCCAATATTCCCGCATGAATCGTATTGAATTTCACAGAGTACGTGAAGCAGTCGTCTCCTTGGTCGTACCACATACCAAAGATCTTCTCGGTTGCCTCCAGGACGTCGAGGTTCAGCAGCTTTGGTCCACCGCCCTCCAGGGCGGCCTACACTTCTGGCTCATTCGACTTGAAGTTCCGGATATGGAAGCCGGCGTTGGCGTTTGAGCCTGACTTGTCGCTGGTGCTGGTGCTTTCGCAGCTGTCCAGGTGATCGTCCACATAATGGCTTTCAAGGATGGATTTCACGGCTCTCGTATGTGAGGATTCAAACTGTTGAGCATTCAGATTCTTCACATACTGTGCTCCGCTAGGAAAACATCAGGCTCCGAACGTGAGAACTCGGATCACGTAGATCGTGAATTCTTCGGACTCGCTCTCTCGAAACAGAAAACGCTGGGATTGTTGGTCTTCAGGTCTCACGAGCAACTGATGGAACATCTGGCGTATATCTCCCCAGATACACCCCTCCCTCTCTCGGAATCTGATCAAGGGCTGCGGTAGTGGCACGACGACGTCAGGCCCTTTGAGGAGCACAGAGTTCAGCAAGATTCCACTTGCCTTCGCTGCTCCATCCCATACCATGCGTATCTTGCCGGGCTTATTGGGTTTCTCGACAGGAAAGAAGGGCAGGTACCAGGTTTTCGGGTTCTGGTAAGCGACTTCTTCAGGCTCAGCTTCCGAATATAGCTGAGAGACTCATATTCTTTCACGGTCTCGATGACTTTCTGCCGAAGTTCTGGGTCTTCTTGATACCGCTTCTCCGTGCAGAGCGCCCTCCGCTTGGCCATCTTGAAGCTCTCGGGAAGGCTGACCCCATCTTGTGCTCAGAGCAGTCCCGTCTGGTAGCGGTCTCCAACCCGTGTCGTAGTACTCTCTTGGATTCTTGCAGCTCGCAGCTCTTGATAGCTCAGGAGTGCCTCCGGGTCTCCGCGGATTCATGTGACATCTCCGTCTATGGCCTCTCGCACCAACTGGTGCAAATCCTCTTGACTCGGTTCTTGGCAATTGCACGAGGCAATTGCAATTGCCTGACGCCTTGGGGGAGAGCTTTCCATGAACCGACCAGCCCACTCGGGTTCGCAGTGCAATCGGCTCGCGTCTCCCGCTTTCCACTGTCTCCTGCGAGCTCGCAAGATAGGCGTTGTCGCTGCCGATCAACATCTTCGGTACGGCACCTGAGAAGGAGCTGATGTCCAGATCACGGAGGTGGGTCCAGGTTCAGGTTCAGGTTCAGTTTGCGGTTGGTTGATATACAAACCAGCACCCCAGCCACATTCGGCTTATTGTGCATGCCGCGTTCATCACTACCTCCCCTACTGGAGATTTCAGTTAACAAAAAGAAAAGTCAACTGAAATATCTCCAGCACCTGCCCAGTGGGTGTCGATTAAGCAGACTCCCACATCCAGGCCTTCCAATGCCTCAGGTCAAAATTCAGGATTTAGAGAGTTCTAACAGCTCATCCTGATTGACTCCGAAGCCTCGAGCAGACGATGTGATGGCTCCGTCTGCTCTCAATCAAGCGCACCTCCGGAAAGCTCCAAAGCCCGTCAGAAGCACGCCTGTCCGGTTCCTATAGCCCAATCCTTTCTTACCTGGGAAAGAACCTTTTTTTTCCCTTTGGAGTGGTTTTGGAGAGGAATAACCATCTCTCCCACATTCAAATCCAACACCGCCTCCAAACGTTGAGCTGATCATGAGTGTGATGACGTCACTCATATGATGAGCGAGCCGCGTCAGTGTGCTCGATCTGCGATTCTTCCATCCCGGCCTTCGCCTTTTCACAGCCTTATTTTCACTCTTGGACACTTATATTCACTTCATTGTGGTGGGAGGCCTACTCATTCACCACTTTAAGCCATTTTCAGGCCTAAAAAGACTGGAAATATGCGATAAATCGCGAAACTAAGGCGACCAAAATCTCACGTATTAGCAACAACTAACGGACTCACACGGAGGTGGGGGTACTTTTTGGCAAGAAAAGCCATAAATATAAAAGTTTAATCTCAGTGTAAAGTAGAGACTCTTTAACTAAACAAAAAGTTTTAAAACGAACAACACCTTATAGTCTCTACACTTAAAAACAGTACCTACCTTTTTACGCCATGAAAAGAAAAGTCATGTCCATGAAAATAAAAGCCATGTCCAAGTCCTGCTCCGGAAGACCCAGGTTGCTCACAGTTCGAACGTCTTGTGCCTCGTAGGCCTCAGCTCCTCCTTGTAATCCCGAAATCTTCACGGTAGTTCGCATCGAGTTGGTCTCAACTCTCAATCGACCTCCGGTTTAGTTCAGACACAGTCGTCCTTCTCTTCCTCGCAGCTTCAGTTCATCCGCAAGACTACGGTCAAGCAGCGTGACCGAAGATCCGTCGTCCATCAAGGCGTACGTCTGTAGCTCGTGCTTGCCGTGGACGAGCTTCACTGGAACGATACGAAAAAAACACACCCTTCTCTCCAGAGCGATGACTGAGACTCTGCTCGCCTCCTGCATGCTTCGTGGCTGCCGTCGCTGGTGCAGCTGTAGATCTAGTTGGGTTGTGAAGGAGTCTGTGGTGGCGATAAGTGCAACCGCTCAGTCTGCAGCTGCCTGACTCTTTGCAGCCTCCCTTGTGTCTGACGAGACAGAGTCGGCAGAGATGTAGCTTCTTGACGGACAGCGAGCGCTCGTTCACGTCGTAGGCCGTAAGCTCCTTGCTCGCTGAGACTGACTTGCATGTTGCCTTACACACGAGGCACTTCTTCTCTAACGATATTAAGTGTTAAGTATAACGTAAAGACACACTAACTACGAGTTAAGACGCGAACAAACACCTTTTAGTCTTTACTTGTCGAGAATTAAGTTACCTAAGCCGACGCGTTTCGAAGCTTGCGCTTCATCAACTGGGCTGTGTCCGACTGACTCGAAGAGAGGCTCTCGTACTTGATGTACGAGGGGCTTAGGGGCTCGTACGTCGCTGAATCTGTTGCCTCGTGAGGCGAAACAGTGAAGATCTTATCGGAGGCTCGTGCTCTCCCACGCGTTCAAGTGGAAGGAATTCCTGACTGCCTTCACCAGACCCCCCTCTTCCCACTCTATTCCGTGGTTCTGGGTCACGGCGTGGGTGGCTACGCTTGAGTCCTCGACCTTTCGGTTAAGCGTAGCGCGATGATGCTCCTTCAGGCGAGTCCTCACAGACCTCGAGCTAGCTTATTTCTTCTCTGTCGTCGAGGAGCCCTCGTCCATGTGGAAGTTGACTCGCCCATGCTTGATATCACTCCTCTTCGACTGGCTGGGTATTATTTTCGCCACAGCGCTATCCTTCTGGCCGATCCATTTGTTAAAGGTCTCGAGCGTGGGTCTGCTGCAAGCCATCGCGAAGGAGGCCCACTCCAATTTCAGCTGTGGGGACAGACGCTCTAAGACGAGTCTGAGGGTCGTGGAGTTTCGCAGCTCATCCTCCAACCCAGTACTCTTCATGACGGTGCATGCGTTGTGAGTCTCGTTCCCGAACGCGTCTTCACTGAAGGAAGCTTTTCAATCTTAGCGAGCAGGCGGTCGACGATCAACTCAGGGCACCCGAAGCGCTCCTGCAGGCTCTCCATGATGCTTGGCACGTTTGCTGGAAGGTACATGAGGCTTTTGACATGCTCCAGAGCTGCGCCGTGAAGACATTTCTGCAGCCTAAGCACGTTCTCTGGATCGTTGTAGTTGCACATCTCGGTCGTCATGTTGTACTTCGAGACAAATACGGGACCTCCGAATCTCGGCAAATCTTTGCCCAACGACTTGCGCGCTGTGATGGGCTCGTGTGTGAGCCACCCTTGGGCTCCGTACGTACGAACGGGCTCCGCGTAGCCACCCTGATACTGAAACACGGCCGGGTGGACCGGGCGCGTGTTGGTGGTGGTTTGTGGCCACGAGGACTGATAAACTCTGGCGTGAAGACTCAATCCGTTGGCTGGGACATGGTTGTCGAACATTAGTGGGTCGTGACGCCCATCCGGAACCGGATTTTCAGCGTTCGAGAAGTCTTCTTGGATTGACGCAACGCAAGCTCTCGTGAGCAGGTTCTGGGCTTCCGGCTGAATTGATGTGCCTTTCTCGAGGCGCAGCCGTGCCAGTTCTTCTACCAACTGACGATGACGCTGTATAAGGTCTCTCTCGTACTTTATCTTCTTAATCTCGTCGAGAAGTCTGTCTTGCTCCGTATCGCTAAAACTGAGACTTTGTAATTTTGTTTTAGTTTTACCTTACTTTTTAACCGGCAAAGTCAATAAGATTTCCGCAACTCGTCCTTTAACTGTTATACAGTTTTCCCGTACCTTTTAAGTTTCTACAGAAATAAATTTTTGTACAAATGATTTTCAGTTCGACTTACTTTTTAGTTATGCCGACCGTGAAATGAACCAAATGTGCTCGTCTCCGACTAGGAGGTCTGAAAATGTTTTATACAGTACAATTCTCGTAATATAAATTCGCGCAATAGCAACTTCGTCTAATATAAACGAATTTTGGTTCTCCCGTTTTTCGATTTCACATGAAATTGAGTTCGTCTAATATAAAGTTCACATAATATCAATTATTTTGGCCTCTCCCCTGCGATTGATATTACGCGAACTCTACTGTAGTCAAAGTCATGAAAATTCTAACAAACCCTCAATTTTGAAAATTGGATAACCCAATAAAAGTTAATTCCTAAAATTCAAAACGGAGCAATCACTTTTTAGAGATAGCTTTTTCCTCTAGAAGTATGCTTAACGCGTATAACACATGAAGAAAAATAATAATAAAATCGATTTCTCGATTTATTTTAGCATTTTCAACTTTGCTGTCCCTGAAATATCTTGGCTTACTGCTATTGTACTATTTGTAGCCTGTTTAATACTGCATTATATTCCCTTAAGAGCCATTTTACTCGCTTGGGGCTTGTTAAAATTTTCCAAGAGGATTATCCGACCGCACGCAGTTCCAAATAACGAAGTCCTTGATTTACTATCACGTGTTCCTGATGATGATGAACTGGTAAGTTCACTTTAACTACTAAATATTTATAAAAGTAACACTTAAGAAATAATAAAAATTAGGCTGACCATATTTGTCTAGAGCATGGAAATTTTCACTTTTTAGTGCATTTTCAGCATTTTGCAAAAAATGCACTATTGTGGCCGCTTTGCCGTCTGTCTGTCTGTCCGAAATTTTATAACTCGAGAACCAGAACAGCTAGAGAGCTGCGAGTTTTTTGCATTGTGTAGGGCGTGGTCTATAGGGATGCAGGCTAACAATTTCAGATCCCCACCCCCTCTTGGGGTGGAATGGGGGGTGTTTTACGTTTGTATGAAAACTCCTTATATTACATCCGATTGAGCTGAAATTTTAGTATGATGTAGTCTGTGCAAAATCTAGCAAATCATGGTACCCCATATGACCCCTACCAAGTACAGGGACGGAACTAGGGACCTTCAAAGTTTGGGCTTCTCGAAATCTTTGAAAATGCACCCTTAAGCTTAATCTGCGATTTTGCTTTTTATATATTTTTTCCAATTTATCATGGAGCAGGGGAAACCTCACAAACCTCGGTTCCAACATGACTGACCCTGCGGTTTGTCCCCTAATGGGATCGAAAAAAATTCGGGTTTTTTTGGTCCTTAAGCGGGTTGAAAGTGATTCGTTATGCTCCAAGGATTTATGCTCCAAGGCGCGCCAAAAAAAATCCTTAACTTTGGAACCTGATTGCGAGGCTCCCAGGCTATTGATTCTAGCGAGCCGTAGCATTCCAGAATTCTTGAAGCCTAGAAAATCTGGTGATACCCCATTCAACCCCCTTCATGACCGGGGAGAGCGGGAAATAGTGCACATGTCAAGGCGCCTCCAGAGGAAAAATCACGAAAAATCAGGAACTTTGGAGGCTGATTGCGCGGCTCCCAGGCGGTTGTTCTTGACAAGCCGTAGCATTTCGGAATCCTTGGAGTATAACAAATCTCCTGATACCAAAAAAACTGAATTTTTTTCGATCCAAGTAGGGGACAAACCGCAGGGTCAGTCATCTTGGAACCGGAAAAACAGGGATGCGCCTGCTCCATGATAGAGCGGAAAAAAGTGAAAATTTCCATGCTCTAGGCATATTTGGCCAAGACAAAACAACGAAAATTCTTCCAAAAATTAAAATATTTTCAGATAAACATGTTATTCTTCTTTGTAATTTTATATTAGGACTCTACTTATTTTGCGTACAAGATTAAAATTTGTTTGGTAAACAAAACAATTCAAATTTTTTTAAAAGATTTGAAATTTACGGGGGCAGAGGTAGCCTAATTGGTAGAGTAACGGACTTGCGATCGAGAGGTCGTATGTTCTCGATACTCGGCCGAGGCAACTTCTGCTCAACTGTGTTCTTGGTGCAAGCCAAGAATGCGACTGCTATGGCGCGTACGGCAGTATAAGATGGGGGGCGCTACTAAGGAACTCTTGGCTCTGTCAAGATGGGTCACAATAGGAATTTCAGGACCTCCGTGACCTTTGACTCTCAGTACAATCTACAATCTTGAAATTTACGAAACTCAATTTCTTTCCTTTGTCCTTATTCGTACACCCGAGGGTTATTAAATTTAAGGATTAAATGTAATGATGAATTAAAAAGTAAAAAAGCTTTTGCCCCCTGTAGGCGAGTACTTTATTTTCCCCTACTTGCAACATAAAAATGTGCATTTTCACAATTGAGCTTATTCAGCGCCCGCGGAGTTGCAAAAAATATGATACATGTTAACAGGGCTGATCAAATATTTATTTAAAAACGTCGAAATATTTATTTATTATTTACGATAAAAACGTCAAAATATTTATGATAAATATTTATTTATTGTTGTTATATTTATGAAAAAAAAAACATATTATCTCAAGATTAAAAGTTGTTACAGTTGATGATTAAGTGAGCTCGTAAGTTTTCAAAAATAAAGGATCGACGACAATCATCTAAAATTCTTTTATATACTGAAAAAGATCGCTCAACATCGCAAGATACGAGGGGGGCGTATTTGAACGCTCCTATCTCCGATGGGCTTAATCCACGAACAAACTCATTTTCAATATTGACTTTTTTTTCCATTTAAAATATTTGATATTGTTTGGAGAGTGTTAAGCCCAGTGTTTTTGTTAGCTACAAAATCAAATTTCTCGAGGAACTCTTTTCTTTCCTTGCTTACATTAACGAGGGATTTCCGAATTTCAAAAAACATCTCTAGTGTTGTTTCCAGTAAGGCTCCACTTTTTTGAATTGCTTCGATTGTCGTTGAAATACACTTGAAATTACTTAATATGAAGGCTAAATCTTGTTTTAACGACGGTTTGCGAATTTCCGATTGAGCATCCTCAATGCATTGTGCTTCATTTGGATCGCATTGCTCTAAAAATTGAGTTATCTTCTCGAAATGTTAGAAGTTCTGTTGAAGTTGACAGCTGCTGAGTTTCAACAAATTTAAAATTGGAGCGTTAGGATGAATTTCATATGCTTCGTCATTGGTAGAGTGATTTTATCGATATTTATTTCTTAAAGAGCCGAAATATTTACGAAAAACTCAAAAACTCAAAATATTTATTTACGAGCGAAAATGGCCAAAATATTTATTTAAATATTTATTTATTTACGTAAATATTTGATTAGCCCTGTACATGTACAACTGAATTCACTCGGACGTGTGGAAAGGTCTACATTGCCTGCCCTTGCTCGCAAGCTAGGTCTCGGTCTGGGGAAAATATAGCCCTCCATTTCGCACTTTCCGAGTGAATTGAGCGGTGCTAATAGTATATTTTTTGGTAAATTTAGCTGAGTTAATCCCAAGGTTAATCCTATGTAGCTACATATGCTTGTATATTGAGTGTAGAAATTAAAAACATATCTCATTATTGCAAATATACTTATTATAATTTTTTTGGCTTCTAGGTCATGTACCGAGAACTAACTTTGCACGTTCACAACGATTGTTCACCAGCCAGTGGAAAACGAGATCCAAAAAAGAAACAAAAATAATAATCAAAGCTACGTTTTTCCAAATTTGTCTCTTATTTACATTAAATTAAAATTTGAGAACTATCAAAATTTTACTGCTCTTTTCGTTAATGAAGGTTAAAAGGTAAATTACAACTCCCACTTTCCCTTGTAGATCATGTTCCCATGAAAATACAATATTTTTAAAATCTTAAGTAGTAGCTGATTTGCTTTTTAGTATTTTTAATGCATTTTCATCGATTTTGAAAATAGTGCACTTATTTGTCCGATATGTCCAGCCGTCCGTCTGTCCAAGTTGCAAAGGCTCCGTTGAGAATCAAACAAGCGTCAGCAGAGGCATCGACTTCGCCACGCGCGGGGTATTTTAGGCGCGTCAGCTTTCTTAATTATTTTGTAAATCAAATATTATTGTACATATGTATACAATACATAAATCAATTAATTAAACAAGCATTCCTTAATAAAAAAATGACAATTTCCTAAAAAACATAACACTGTAGGCCAATACCGGTATATACAGGAATACTGGTATTGACTGGTTTTAAATACCGAAAACCGGTTTTGGGAAATTCCGGTATTTGTGCATTCCCTAGATAGCATCAGGTTGCGAATTATCTGGAGAGCAAAATCTGAGGACCCACTGAACAGATTGGCCATAAGGACCATGCACCAGATAGCGGACGACAATGCTCAGGACGATGAGACCAGGAAAATAATAAAAACGGCATCTTATGTGGACGATCTATCAAGAGCAAATCGCGAAATTGAGGGCAGCGCTCGAGGCCGGAGGGATGCCGTTGACTAGATGGACCGCAAACCACCCTGAAGTACTGGCTCAAATACCCCAGCACCAACGAATTACGGCGTACCTGACGTCGGATCACCCTACTAGCACAATCAAGTCACTAGGATTGCAGCTGAACATGAACGAGGACTAATACAAGTTCAACATGAAGCCAATCAAGAGCGTCAAATTCACCAAAAGAGGCTTGCTGAGTTTGGCAAGTTCTCTTTATGATCCTCTCGGGTGGCATCTACAGGTCACAATGAGGTTCAGGATTATGCTTCAAGAGTTATGGGATGGAGGATACGGATGAGACGACGAGCTTCCGGAAAAGGTTGTACGAAAATTCAGGAAGGAGACCGAATTGCTGCTGAAATGCCGCACCTGGAAAACATGGAGATAAAGAGATGGATACATACAGACAGCAAGACGTCACTGGAACTGGTGGGATTCTCGGACGCTTCGCAGAACGGTTTTTTTTTTTTTGTGTGGGGTGAAGAGAGACGCACAATAAGACATGTACCTCTCCCTTCTTCACTTCGACCTGGAAGATCTTTTGTGAAAAACCCATTCATTTTTTATGAGCAGATGGTTCCTAGACCAAGTCTCGCAAAGAAGTCCAAGATCAGGCGGAAGCTCATCTGTCTAATGTCAAACAAGGTGGGGAATCCCCTTCCCAACAAGTTCCATCTGGCCCTCATCTTCGGTTCACATTCACATAGAATGTGAACCGGGGTTTCCCCGCCCTTACCGCAAAACCTGCACATGGGGTCCCCGGGTCGGCCGATACGGCCGGTCTCATGGGCCCCCAATCCGCAGTGCCCGGTGAAAATGCCAACCAAGAGTCTAAGTTCGGATCTGTTCAGTTCGAGTGCCTCTTTAGCTCTCTTCTCACCTGCCCAGAGGAAGTTCCTCGAGTGGGAGTCGATTGACAGACCGTGGAAGTACTTCTCCATGCACTTCCCCTCCCATCTGTCCATCTCCCTCCTGAAACAACCCAGGCTGAAGCCACAGAAGGGTTCAGGGCCGACAAAGTCCTTTCCCGAACCCCCCTTTGCCAACATGTCGGCTGCCTCATTCCCAAGTACTCCCTCGTGTCCCGGCACCCACATCAGCGTCAGCCTGGACATCCCTCCTAGCGCATCCAGAGTCCTTCGGCATTCCAGAACGAGTCTGGACCTGATTGTCGAGGCATCTAGGGCTCTCAACGCTGCTTGGCTATCTGATGCTATCACCAAGTGCTTCCGCCTCAGGTCTCTTCTCACCAGGCACCTTCTTGCACATTCAAGTATTGCAAGTACCTCTGCCTGAAAGACAGTTGCCGTGGTCCCCATGGGTGGAAAGGCGTCAGGTGGAAAGGGGCAATAATGCAACCCGTGATGAGTCAACTGCCCGCGGAAAGGATTGACCCGGCTCCTGTCTTTAGCCAGATAGGAGTGGACTTGGCAGGCCCGTTCAAGGTGAAACCAAACAAACTACGATTTGAAAAAACAATCAAGGCCTGGATTTGAGTCTTCGTGTGTCTCGTGTCGAAAGCTGTTCACCTGGAGATAGTCAGTGATTTGAGCTCGGACGCATTCCTCGCAGCCTTTAGCAGGATGGCTTTACGTCACGGGACACCGTCACTGGTGCTTTTGGACAACGGAACCAACTTCATCGGCGCTAACCGAAAACTACAGGGCGCTGGCAACGAATCTCACGGTCAGCACGAGAGGTACTGGCAACTCAAAGAATAGATTCATCCCGGTGCAAAGCCCAACCTTTTAGGGACTTTGGGAGGCAGCTGTAAAGTCATCAAATATTTAACGAGACGAATGGCCAACATAGAGGAATTGACACTCAAGGAGTTCGGGACGCTGCTATTTCGCATAGAATCGCTGCTAAATTCTCGCCCAATTTACCCAAATCCAGGAGACGAAAACAAAAACCCAGCCTTGACGCCATTCTTTATGATGTACTAGAGAGAGGCAATGAACAACCCAGCAGATGCAGCGAAATTGGATAAAACACCAATGGCAAGGAGGTAGCAGATGAGTGGAAACGATTTCAATCAGAGTACCTGAGAACGCTTCAGCAACTACAAAAATGGCGAGGCACTGGAGAGAATCTGCAGACAAGGGACGTCGTCCTGATCAAGGATGACACGAAAATGTCTGGATACTGGAACCTTGGCAGAGTCATGAGTCGTGAGACAGGTTAGAATAACCTCAAGTTGCCCTCCTCTCTAAGATTTTAAATTTAAATTATAAAAAAATACACAAAGCAGGAGGGGAACGCATACCCCTAGTGCATTTTCAGCTGTTGCTTCTTTCAAATCTAACCCAGAGCTCCTATGTTGCCCTCAGCAAACAAAGTCGCTAGGTTTTCGAAAGTTTGAAGTGGCTTAAATGTTGCCTCTTTCAAATCTAACCAGAGCTCCTATGTTGTCCCCCCCCCCCCTCACTTCAGGATTAATGCGGATTTACACGTTTCAGCAAGTTTTGGGTTTTTGGCTCACTTGAAATTTTAGGGGGGCCAGGCCCCTCCTGCCCCCTCCCTGGTTACGTCTCTGGTCAGCCCATTTAATAGCCCAATTTTACTTGTTCCAAAGAAATCTCAAAATGAAACAAAGAAATGGCGTTTGGTCGTAGGTTTTCGTGCTCTCAATAGAAAGCTCATACCAGATAAATTCCCTCTTCCCAGATCGTAAACGTCAAGAAAAGACTAAGTAGGCCAAGAAAAGATTGTCTGTGGAAGAATCTTCATCTTCCTTCCAACCACCAAGGAGAGCAGACGCATTAAATAAACTCCCCTTATAAAAGCCTCCATCTTTTATTCTGCGATCGGGTACGACGAAACATTGGTCTTTCGAGCCGGATAGAAGAAATCCGAAGAGCAATTCTCAAGAGGAGAACAATACCCGGAGAATCTGAGAGGCAGTGGACGGTTCCGGTCAGGTGAATCAACTTGAGTAAGAATAAGTTCGCCATTACACTTTCCACACCCTTGATATCATTACACTCGTCATAAAGCTTGCTTTCGAAAAAATCCGAACACCCATTGCTTGGTATTGGGAAGAGAGCAACAAGCAATTTAAAGTTACTGTGTATTTTTTCATTAATATTAAAGTTAGTACAATCAGAAAAAATACTCTTTCATTGGTATGCGAGAAGATTCATTGACCTTCGCAGGGAGGTTAGCCATTTAATTCTCTACCACGTCTTTAGACATCTTCTTCGTCGCTGCTTGCCAGTATCGGGGAAAGCTTTTATGATTTTTCGCGACGCTCTTGGTCCTTCTTAGTTTAGCTTTTACTAAGGGCCAACATTTTTCGTGGTTTTTTGGGACCACAACGACATCATTGTTGTTGTACTACCCAAGGCAAGCCTTCAAGCAATGGACGCTAGCCAAGTTGGGCCAAAATAGAGTTGGGACTTTAAGACTTTTAATAAATAGGAGCAGACGTTTCTGAAGGCACTTCTTGATGAAATACTCTGCCTTCATGTTGCCCTAGGCGATGAAAAATCGGCTTATCCTGCCACATGAGCATATGGCCTGCCATATCATGTATTTCTTGGGAGATTTTATAAGTTCTTGGTACTTAAATTTACGGTGGACACCTAAACGAAACGGAGCACGGTAGAAAGTGCAGTCTGGAAGTTGTTTGAAGTCAGCTATCACGCACGTTTCGTCATCCATTATAGTGCATCGTTTTTCTCCTTGCAAAAACATGTGTATAGCTTACGGGCACGAGTTTTGGCACTTTGAGCCTGTCGTTCGACCCGGTTAGGATGTTTTTGAACACAGTCGACCTATAAGTTACTTCGATGTATAACTTTATGAATCCAGAAGCTGCTCATCTGGAATTTAGTTGCCAATTCCCGTTTTGAGGCGTTGGAGTTTCTCGTGACGTACTTGCACACATTCGAGACCAGATTCACATTGACCAAACCCAAATTTCTACCACTTCCTAGTTTTTTACTGTTGAGCTTGCTTTGAGAAACCCTTTTATGACATTATTGACAGTTGAAAGCGGAAAACCGAGCTCCTTTGCTATAGCATGTTGTGACACGCCTCGATTAGCAATGAATTTGCTAAAGATTTTTTATCTTCGCTGATTATTTCCTAACCTTTGAACCACACACCAAAGCAATATATATCAGTAGAAAGCTTTGTTATTCAGCTTTTCGAAAAATAACAGACTATGACATATGTATATCGTATGTTTAGAGGTTCAAATTGACCCTTGAAAGTGTCCGGATTTTTTCGAAAGCAAGCTTTACAAGTGAATTTCAACCATGCTTGCGCGAGCAAAGAGCGGTAAGAATACCCGTAACTCTAAGAGATCCGAATCTCCCGAACCCTCGCCACTCAGTACGCGCATAGCTCGACAAGACTATCTTTTGCAGTCGCTTCAATCTGCCTTCCGTAATTTTCAGAACGTCCAGGCTGAGAAGCAGAGTCTTCTCTACTTTCAGAAGCGAGCGGAAAAGTTCGATTCCCTCGCCGAGGATTTTGAGAAAATGATCTTCATCTCTTGTTGAATGAGTTGCCAGGTGACGATGATTACGTTGCAGAGACGGTTGCGGACGCTTTTGAAGAACTTTTGTTGGACGCTCAGTGTGCCTTGAAAACGGAGAAAAAGTTTCCATCCGAGGAATTCAGTGGTTTTGTTTCGTCTGGAGGTCGTCTACTTTCTGTCCGTCCCGTTTAGAGAAAATCAAGGTTCCAACTTTTAGACTGGCCTCAATTACATGACATGTTCAAATCTTTAATTCATGATAATGATTGGTTTTAAATCCATCGAAAAGTTTTGGTATTTGAAGAGCAGCGTGTCGAATGAGCCGTTGGATATGATAAAGCACTTGCCCATGACGGAGGCGAATTATTCTGCCGCATGGAAGTTGCTGAACGAGCATTACGGGAATCCACGCAAACTCTTCAAGGCCCAGATGGGGTTGTTTATGTCTCAGCCAAGAGTGGTTAGGGAAGATTCACACGCGATTAGATCGTTACTGAGTGTTTCGCGAGAATGTAGGCAAGCACTGACGAATTTCAAATTGAGCCTCGAACATTTGGATCCTGTGATCGTCTATCTCATCACTACGCGTTTACCTAGTGAGACGGTGGGGTTTTGGGAGACTAAGATAGGAGACTCAAAGGATTTGCCAGACTTCGGTAAACTCGAGACATTATTATAAGAGATCAAACGATCTCTAGCTATGTTATTACGTCTGAGAATGAAACGCAAGCGCTATCTGTAATGGAAAAAGAGCTGTTGCAGTTTTGGGATATGCCATTGCAAGAGAATAAGCAAGAAAATTCAGAAAAAGAATTTTATGAAAAGTTATTTCAAGAGAAACATTACAGGACGGATGACGGCAGATACGTAGTGCCTATGCCGTTTAAACTTGACTTACCAAAAAATTTTGGAAAAACTTATAAAGGAGCTTTGAAGACGGTGGGGTTGTGGGAGACTAAGATAGGAGACTCAAAGGATTTGCCAGACTTCGGTAAACTCGAGACATTATTATAAGAGATCAAACGATCTCTAGCTATGTTATTACGTCTGAGAATGAAACGCAAGCGCTATCTGTAATGGAAAAAGAGCTGTTGCAGTTTTGGGATATGCCATTGCAAGAGAATGAGCAAGAAAATTCAGAAAAAGAATTTTATGAAAAGTTATTTCAAGAGAAACATTACAGGACGGATGACGGCAGATACGTAGTGCCTATGCCGTTTAAACCTGACTTACCAAAAAATTTTGGAAAAACTTATAAAGGAGCTTTGAAGTTTTTTCTCGCTCAAGAATTTAAATGGATGAAGAACCCACTGCATTATGAAAAGTCAAATCAATTTATGCAGGAGTATATCAATTGTAATCACATGGTTCGGGTGCCTCGTTATGCTCAGCAAGATGATTCTGGGGAGATTGCGTACATTAAATATCACTCAGTACTGCGTGAAGATTCTCTGAGCACAAAATTGCGAAACGTTTTTAATGCAGCAGTACTTTCGGATGCTGGTGTTTCGCTTAATAGTTTCATTTTTGCAGGGCCTAAATTGCAAACAGATATAAGAGATGTAATTACTCAGGCACGAGTCTTTCAATTCTTTTATTCGGCAGATGTGGAAAAAATGTTCAGACAAATATTACTCTGTCCAGAGGACAGTGAAAAATTGAGAATCATTTGGCGTCCTGATAAAAATGAACCCTTGGAGGAATATCGGTTGAATACAGTCACAAACGGCACAGATGCCGCTCCGTGGCAAGCATTGCGTACCGTACATCAAATTGCAGATGATAATGCACCTGATTCCGAAACAAATGAAATTATAAAGAAGGCCTTCTATGTGGATGATCTATTTTTTGGAGCACACTCAATAGAAGAGTGTCACGGTCAGATTGAGAAAATTGTGAAAACAATGGAATCAGGGAAATTTCCTCTGACAAAATGGGTGTCAAATTCAGAAGAAATCTTGGAAAAAATTCCACTAGAGAGGCATATGAAAAGTTACATTGCCTCGGATGACAGAGAAACTGTGAAATCGCTTGGATTGCATTTGAACTTAAGGTTGGATTGTTATGAGTTTCAGTTTGAAGCAGCGAAAAAATTAAAGTTAACGAAGAGAGGGCTGCTATCTGTAGCAAGCTCAATATATGACCCTTTGGGTTGGTTATTGCCAGTTATCATGGACCTCCGTATGCGAATACAGCAGTTGTGGTTGGAAAATTATGACTGGGATGAAAGATTGCCGGATAATGTGATTGAAAAATTTCAAAAGAGTATCCAGGCTCTTCCAGCTTTAAACTCTCTTACTATAAAGAGATGGATAAATACGTTTCCTGGTGCCCAACTCGAATTAGTGGGGTTTTCCGACGCCTCAAAAAATGGGTATGCCGCCACTGTTTACTCACGGGTTTGGGATGGCGAAAAGTTTGAGGTTAACTTATTGAGAGCTAGGGGTCGTGTGACACCCCTGAAAACGAAATCAAACGCTAAATATGAGAAAATAACGATTCCAAAGTTGGAATTGCAAGCTTTATTGTTGCTTGCTGAATTGATGAAAGACACTTGTCAAGCCCTTAATTTTCCTAACATTAAAACATGGGCTTATTGCGATAATGAGGCAGTTATTTGTTGGGTAACAAATGGAGTACGTGAAACGAAGGATTGAGAAAGGAATTGCTGGGAGCAGCCCAACTTCCTTATGTTTCTTCAGAGGAAAACCCTGCAGATTTACCATTTCGGGGAATGATAGCAGATAAGCTTGTTGCAGAAAAATTGTGGTTTCAAGGGCCAAAGTGGTTACAGGAACCAGAAATGTTGATTTCTCAGAGGTCGTCTGAAAAAGAAGAAGAAACAATATTGGCACAAACAATGGTGAGCGCAGTTCAGTAAAATGAGAATGTGTTCTGACCTTTTATGCCTGGTTCGGAAAACAGCCTTTATTCTTCGGTGGAAGCCAAAATCCGCAGGCACAATGAAAAAGGGTCCTCTTGAAGCTGACGAGATAATTGAAGCACGAAAAAGGCTGATAAAAATGATTCAGAGAGATCAGTTTCAAGACATTGTGAGGTCGGTGCGATCGGCTAAGTAAACACACAGCAGCTGATCGAGAGCGCGCTCCGAAAGAGACGGAGAGGAGTGGGACTCGGAGACGGAATGGTGAGAATCCGTCTCTCACCACTCTTCTCCGGTCTCTTATCTGCCGGCATTCGACGTGACAGGACGTGTGACGAGGAATCAATTAAATAAAGATCTAATTTTTAACCCGTGTTTTCACCTGTTCGCCCAAGAAAGGTCACAAGTGGCATCCCTACAAGCGGGGAATCGAAGGAAAACGACATAGGGTAAGTTGAGTGCTAATTTAGTGTCTTTTGGAGGTCTCGAGGTTGCTATGGGGTCCTCCACGTGCGACGGTTACCGCGACATGGCAGTGGAGTTACTGCCGGACTCGGTGCTGCGATACGAGCTGGCGATCCGGGGGCTCACTTCGGTGAACTCCCGTGCAGAAATGCTGAGCGCCCTTCGCAGAAGCCTGGAGGAGGACGACCCGGAATCTGACGTCATTGTGACACACCTGAACTCGACAGGTGCCGACCTCGAGGCGGAGGCGTGCTCGACCCTGCTCGGGGATCTCGAGCTGTTGGTCGCTTCCTCGGCCAGAGGTCCAACGGCAAGCAACCGGGATGAGCTGCGAGCCAGGTTGACCCATCTGAGAGCGCGGCTCGCCAGGAATTTGCGCCTAACCGTCAATAGCGAACGCTTCACGAGCCTCCAGCCGCGAGTTGACGCGCTGGTGACTCAGCTGAACCCGATCTCGGAGTTCTCCGACATGTCCATGACGTTAGATGAGATCAACCTACGCATGGCCCAAAGCCACGAGCATGCGACAAGCTTTACACCGGTGGGACCACGTGCTGGGATGAACACACGCCCCTACGTGTCAACGCAGTCACCCTTATGGGCTCCGCAGCTTCAACTAAATGGGGGAGAATTCCCAGTCAACACGCAGCCGGATGGCGCGCCCCATTCACAGTCTGGACGCGGGCCAACCAGTCGTGGATTAAGCCGCCATGGCGAATGGTGTGAGCAAATCCAACGTCCGTCCACATCTACACCCGTGCTGCGAGCCGAAGCAAGGCAGCCAGAGCGCGCCCCTACCGCAGAGCCGGCACACGGAAGCTGGGAGGACATTCAGACTCGATTACGGGATTTCGCGCAGGGGCTGAACAACATCGGCCAACGTGCTGGAGATCTGCACAGTCGGGGGTTCACACCGGGGCCCGAGCAGCGGACCTACGGGGGGCCAGAGACTCGATGGGGCCTACCAGTGGCTAAATGGAGAATTGAGCAATTCGACGGCTCCGAGGAGCACTTGGCCCGATTTTTAGCCAAGGTCGAACAGTATGCGGACGCCGAAGGCGCCTCAGAGGAGGACTTGTTTCGGAACCGCGTCCATCTCTTTAAAGGGGATGCTCTAGACTGGCTCCTTGGGACCGCCGGATCCGTCCAGTCTTGGACTCAGCTGAAGGAAGAGCTGACGCAGTTCGTGTTTGGGTCCCACTCCGAATACGAACAACTACGGAACATCGAGTCAGCGAGACAGGGGAAGGAGAGCACCACTGTCTTCATAAACCGCATGGAGCTTCGGTTCAAGAACTTGAGGGTCCCTCTCCCTGAAGCAACAAGAGTCGAAACGATTCTGAGGGGTTTGAAGCCAGCGATAGGGGGCCCTTTGGCATCCAACCTTCAGTTAACATCCGTTGAGGCGCTCAGGAAGGCAGCGACCCGGATGGAAAGGGTGATAAAACCCGAAAGGACGGTCGGGACGCTCGAGGCAGAAGCGGAAGCAGCAGCCGCCACCTACCCAAACTCAAGATCACCGTCCCCAAGAAGAAGAGGGCGATTTGAGCCGCGTGCTTCTAGTCGCGACACCGAGCAGCCCCGACCAAGAGTCTGTTTCCGCTGCGGACAAACAGGGCACATCCAGACCGGGTGTTTCAACCCCAGGGTGGAAGTTTGCCGAGGTTGCGGGAACAAGGAGAGACCGCTGCCCCAAGTGCGCGAATCCTACTCCCATGGAAAACTAAGCCGAAGGAGACTGAATGGAGGCAGTCACCTTCTGAATCGGCAAATCCTCCAAACCAGGACGACGGCGATGGACGAGGCAAGCGAGGCAACGAAGGGGAATTTGGTGTTGACACCGGCGGAGAGGACGGGAGGCTCCGATGGCTCCCGGTGGACTGTGGCGGATGGCGTAGCAGATGGCAGGGCCGATGACGAAGCTGATGACGCAGTCTGGTGGTGTGCGAGCCTGGAAAGGGACAGGATGGACGAGGACCAGTGGGTGGAAGAGCTGTTATTTTACGATGAGGACCCCTTCCCCACGGCCCTGCGACCGGCGGAGTACAAGTCCCATAGGATGAGCCCCGCCTCCGCCAACAAGGGCACCGACCAGAGACCTCACCTCGACGTGACGATCGAACGAACGCGCATTCGCGGATTGTTGGACTCCGGCGCGATGGCCTCAATTTTGGCCGAGCGCGCCCGTAGAGATATGCGAGGAGTAAGATTGTTGCCGTCGTTCATCACGCTCGTCACCGCCAATAAAGATGAAATGGACGTCCTGGGAAAATTGGCAATGGAGATAGGATTCCTTGGGGGAACAGCGCGAATGAACCTGCTGGTCGTCGATCGGTGCTCCAGCGATTTGATATTGGGGTGGGATTTTTGGCGCAAAGCAGGGTTCGAAATTAGAGCCCCGTCCGGACTAGCTATTTGCGGAACAACAGCGGAGCTGCCAGAGAATCTGCGAGGGGAAGCAGATCTCTCGGGAACCGAACGAAGACGATTCACGGAAGCGATCGACCTGTTTCTGGTGGCGAAGGGAGATGAGCTCACACAAACATCGGTGTTGGAGCACGTCATAGAGCTGGAGCCGAACGCTCGCCCGTTCGTGCTCCGCCCCCATCTGTACTCGCCAGCCATCGGAAAAAAGATGCACGAGGAGCCCTTCCAGCTGATTGCTTTCGATCACTGGGGTCCACTTCCAAGGAGTAGGAAAGGACATACATACCTCCTGATAGTGGTGGATGCGCTCACGAAGTACATCCTGTTAAGACCGTGTCGGGACGCTAAAGCAAATGCAGTAGTGAACTTCCTAGAGCAGGTCTTCTTGACGTTCTCGGCTCCGCAGGTCATCCTTTCCTGCGGAATGTTGGGCCGTGACGTATACGATGTTCAAGACAAGGGGTCTCGCAGCAGGGGGAAATACCACGCAGATGATCTGTACCCAGATCGCCTACCCCCGTCACAACCCGACAACTAACGCCTGAGCAGACCTCCCGGGCAACCCCACTACGACTACCATCATGGGAGATGGACTCGAGCTGGGAAGAAATTAATTTTATTTTTTTTTAGGAGATGGACTCGCCAGCTGCACTTATAACCCATTGGGAGGTGCGCGAAGAGATGGTAGCGCGAAACACGCCGCACCACAGCCTGGCCCTCGCAGCAATGCAAGCCCACATTAATCGCACCATCCGGCTTTTGAAGAAGGGCGATCCTCAGTGCTGGAACTTGCCGCTACTCGAGCCGGCCGCCGTCAAGTACGAGTCGCTGTTGTGCCTCGCAAAATGGGACCGGATCATCGAAGAACTCCTCCTAGCAGGGACGACCGAGGCGCAACCCGTCCAAGAAACTCGTTGGATCCTGCAGCTGGTACGAGCGATGCGGCTCCGCGACACGGAGCCTATCGCCGGCCACCAGTCGGCTATCGCAGGCCTCAAGAGGCTGTTGCAGACCAGGTTCAACCTAGTCGCACCCCCAGAGCCTTTAGCAGATCTGAGGACGGCGCTACCCCGAGACGCTTTCTCGCCAGCGGAACCCCAACGAAGCAACCCGATCAGGCAAGCGGCGCCGTACACTCAACCCGCCTTAGGCGAGAAAACGCCACCAAAGCGCGGAAAAGTCCCTGTTGACACCCGCGAGATGACCAGTGATGACGAGTGCATGGTACTTAGTGTCAAACCAGCGGACTCGCCGTCTGCTTACTGCAGCCCCGAAGCACGGAAACCAGCCTACCAAAGGTCAACAAACTCAGGGCCGTTGAAGAAGCCGACAAGAAAAGTGACCTTCGCGGAGCCGCTGAAGCGCCCCAACCGACGAGGAAAACGAGGGGGCCGCAACCGACGAAACAGAGCGGGTCCGGTCCACCACGGGATGCCAGTTGTGAGGTCGGTGCGATCGGCTAAGTAAACACACAGCAGCTGATCGAGAGCGCGCTCCGAAAGAGACGGAGAGGAGTGGGACTCGGAGACGAAATGGTGAGAATCCGTCTCTCACCACTCTTCTCCGGTCTCTTATCTGCCGGCATTCGACGTGACAGGACGTGTGACGAGGAATCAATTAAATAAAGATCTAATTTTTAACCCGTGTTTTCACCTGTTCGCCCAAGAAAGGTCACAACATTTTGGAACGAATGCGGGTCGGAAAGCCAATTCCATCTAAACATTGGATGGCTTCTCTATTGTCATTTTTGGATCAAGATGGCATTTGGATGGATGGGGGTAGACTTGAAAATGCTAAGTCCCTCTCATATAATCAAAAGCACCCAATTTTGTTGTTGACTAGTGACTTTGTGGACCTTATCATTAGAGACACGCACATTGTTTCATGCCACGGTGGAAATATACTTGAAGAATTGTGGATTCCAGTGCTTAAAAAAAGGGTGAAGAAAATTCTGCGACAATGCCCTGTTTGTGCAAGATGGCGAGCAAAAACGTTGCAACCAGTGATGGGACAGCTACCACAGAATAGAGTAGAGCCGTCACCGTCTTTTGCGCACATAGGAGTTGATCTGGCAGGTCCTTTTAATGTGAAACCGAGTCGTTTGAAATTCGAAAGATTTATAAAAATGTGGGTTTGCATTTTTGTTTATCTTGTTACGAAAGCCGTGCATTTGGAAGTATTGATTGATTTGTCAACTGATGCCTTTTTGGCAGCGTTTTCTAGGATGAGTGCACGTAGAGGAGTGGCTGTTTCTATTCTCTCAGATCATGGGACTAATTTTGTGGGGGCCAACGGTAAACTTCAAGTAGCATGGATTAAAATATCAAAAAATGCTCAAGAAAAGCTGGCTACCCAGCAAATTGAGTGGAAATTTATACCTGTTCAAAGCCCATCGTTTGGAGGGTTGTGGGAGAGTGCAGTCCGTTCAATGAAATACTTGGTGAAAAGGATGGGGAAAGTTGAAAAATATACGGCAGAAAAGTTTCAAACGATTCTTTGTCGTATTGAGGGTATTTTGAATTCTCGACCACTGTGCGTCAACCCTGGTGACGGAACTCAGCCTCCCGCTATAACTCCCATACAGCTTACTACACTTCGCAGTAATAAGTTGAATCCGGTGGACACAGTGGTTATGGACAGGTCTCCTGTATCACAGAGGTTATTGGAAGCTAGAAATCTGGTAAAAGATTTGTGGGGTCGTTTTCAGTCCGAATATTTACGATACTTGCAAAAAGTGAGCAAATGGAAGTATGGGGATGAAAATCTTCAGGTGGGTGATGTCGTGATTCTGAAAGATGAAACTCGGAAACCAGGAGATTGGAATATGTGCCGGGTGTCAGAGATTTTTCCTGATAAAAAAGGAGTTGTGAGACAAGTGGAATTGATGAATGCTGTGAGAGACAAATCTTTACGGGCCTCTAATAAATGTATTAAATTGGTTAGGGAGCCTGAGGAACCAGCGTTGAGACGTAGTCAGCGAATTAAAACCAGCTCAAAAACTGTTGCTGTAGCTCTTTTGGCGTTGACTTTTTTGACAGTGTTTGTGCCGGGTGAGTCGTTGAAATTTACTGAGCTGACTCCTGGAATTAATTTATTTCGAATTCGTCAAGTAGAAGTGAAAGCAATGACCCTGGAATTTAAAATTCCCACTAATCTTAATTTGACAAAGAATGTGTTGTTTTTGAAAACAGAGAGCAAAAGATTTACACACCTATGTAAAGAATACACAAACAAGCCCAATTTATAAATGGTTCTTGATTATTGTAACGAATAATCTAAGCAACTGAATAAATCGGCAAAACGTGCTGTGGCAAAAGTTTTGAATTTTTACAAAGCAGCTCGTAATAAGCGACGGGCGGGAAATTTTATTGATGGTCTATTGCCAAGCTTACCGGATATTATTCTGGGTTTAGGAATGGTCTATCAGGGAATAAGGATGTCAAATTTGGAGGATAAGGTCAAAGAGTTCCAAACTCATGTTGCCAAATTGCTCAAACAAAGCCATGACTGGATGGAGGCAAGGCATAATGATACTGAGATTCATTTGGAATTATTGAGAGAAAGGCAGGAAAGAGATGAGATATTTATGACTTTGATGAATTATAAGAAAAATTTGGAAGATACTATCCAAAATTTTGTATCTCAGCATGAGGAGCTGAAATTTATGTACCCATTGGCGGACCTCAAAGCCTTAATGAAAACCGATTTTAATAGATGGCATAAAGATGTTAAATTGCCCCGATTGAAGAATGAAGATGAGCTTTTTAGTTTCAAACCGAGAACAATTATTCTCTATGAGGGACAGCCTACAGTTTTATTTACTATTCCTCTCGTGAAGAAAGAAGTGTTCAATGAATATGCTTTGGCTAGTGTTCCTATTGAAGACAAAGTGTTTATTTTCGACAATGGCGAAATTTTCGCAACTATTGCAACAAACCTGGGAAATGATACTTTTTATGAAACAGGAAAAGCTAAAGAGTTGAAACGAGGAATTTATGATGTCGATAAATTCCAGAATTGGCCATCATGTTCTTCAGAGGCTTTGAAAACGTTTCAAAATAATTGTCTGAGAGAAGTTTCAGAAGTCCAAATAATGGACAAGATTTTTCTCCCTTCCTATGATTTGATATTGGTTGGAAATATGACCTCAAATGGTAGTATTGAATGTGGTTATGACACATTTGAGACAAGGTCGTTTACATTGATTGAACTTTCAAACTGTTCTTCGCAGTACCATAAAGTAGTTCAAGGGACGTCCATGAGATTTGATGACGTTCAAATTAAGAACAACAGAGTTGAGAAAGAGTGTGGAAAGAGGAATGACCGATTTGAATAATTTTGATTACCAGTCGCTTTCAATACAAACGTACATATGGATATTTACTGTTGTTCTTGTATTATTATTGATATGCATACGCATGATATGTTGTCTGGTTGGAAAGAAAATGTGGTGTAGAATACGTGGCGACCGATCAGCTGATGCAGTTAAGAGAAAGAGAATTTCTCTCCCGATCAGCTGGCGTTTTCACGAATAATGATTAAAGCTTCAAAAATTGCCAAGACCTTGTGGAAATGATTTTGAAACTCAAGGCTTGCAGAAATTGTAAAGTTAAAATCCCTTAAAACTCACTTTTTTCCTGCCTCGGGATAGAGCTGTGCACGGTTGCGAAAAAGCACAACCGCACCCGCCCGCAACCGCCAAACCCACAACCGCAACCACCCGCAACCGCAAAAACCCGCAATAATACCCGCCCATACCCGCCCGGCCCGCATTCGTTAAACCCACAACCGTCCAAACCCGCAACCACGAAATTCGCAACCGTGTACCCGCAACCGTGCGCTTACGGTTGCGGGCTTGCGGGTACACGATGTCGACGTCATTCAGCGGATCGCTGTGAGAAATGTGTCTTTAGACACCCTTAATGTAACACATTTTAATGTAACTTGAACTTTTTATTTACTTTTTTCAATTATTGAGTTTAGGAGATCAATTTATGAGTTTATTTTTAATTTTTATGATAATTTTTAATTTTTATGCAAACATTAAGATTTAGGCAGATGGCCAGATGCCGGAGTTAATTTTAAAAAAATAAAGAGACTAAAGCTGAACTTCCTCCCGCAACCGTAAAACCCGCAACCATCAAAACCCGCAACCGTTAAACCAGCAACCGCACCCGCCCGCAACCATGAAAATCGGCAACCGCAACCGCCCAATACCCGTGGTTGTCGGGCGGGTGCGGTTGTTGAACGGGTGGCCCGCAACCATGCACAGCTCTACCTCGGGAGTATGTTTATGCTAAGAAAAGCATAAACAAGGTCATTGTTTGATCGCGCGCGTTCTCGGACAAAATATGAAGTCGCGTGACATTGACATCATGCGCGCGTACATTATATTCTAAATTATGGATCGCAAGTCAAAGCATGAAAGTTCACGATCTACATGCTTCCGAAACAGGTCAAATGATCTGAGATTCGTAATGTTATGAAATATTGCGGACAAACAAGATAATAAATTTCCTTAGATGTCAAAAATCTGGATCATAATAGCGTTCAAATTAGTATATAAAGGGCGAGATGTGCTCGCAGTAATGAGTAAGAATCTTGTATCCGTAGCGTTAAGATTCAAGCTCAATCCAACAGCTTTGTTGAATTGTAGCCATTTACTCAGTAAAAGTGTTTGAATAAAAGATGGTGACATCAACCTAAAGTCTTTTAGTGCTTGATCAATACTTCCCATCTTCACATATATCAAAAACAATATTTATTTTTTGAATATCAAAAAATGGTATTTTTTGAAAAACCTTAAATTTTGTTATTTTTTGTATTATTTGAAAGAAAACATTCACACAAAATTTCATGAATTTTCAGATCTTAGTTTTTGAGATATGGGAAAATAAAGGGCGAAAGTCCATATTTCTCCATACAAAAATTTATCGATTTTTGAGTTATGTATTTCTTTTAGCCAAAAACCTTCAAAACTCAACAAGTCACGTTAAATTTAAACATTTATGAAGAAAGTTTTATAATGCACCTCTTGGTTTGTACTCAAATATGCACTTAAAGGGGTGATTTGGGGCAAAATTGAGCATTTTCAGGAGCACCTAGGTCAAGTTCCGGAAGACTTAGAGGTCTCAATTCTTGTTTGGGTTAAAATCTAGTTTTGGGGTAAGAGATCAAAAGTTGTTTTAGTTTTCTATCCGGCTTTTGAGCCCTGCATGTGTTAAATTTACTAAGAGCAAAAATCCCTTAATAGGCATCCTCAGGAAAATAAATTTCTTAGGTTAGAAGCCAGGTAGAAAACTAAAACAACTTTTGATCTCTTACCCTAGCTCAAGTTCTGGAAGACTTAGAGGCCTCAATTCTTGTTTGGATTAAAACTTAGTTTTAGGGTAAGAGAATTTTGGATTGACACAAAATTTTACAACTCAAGACTCAATTTTGCACCCGCACTTAACTATTTTGCACGTTTTCTGCCTAAATCTCAAGGAAAATTCTTGTAATTGCTTTCATTTTGTTAACTTTAGACTAATCCGTAAAGTAAAAACAAGGAACATAAGTAAAATGTTAAAAAAAAGGATGATTAAGTTTATGGGTGCATTTTCAAAATGATGAGGTGGTAAAGCAATAATCTATGCACTGGATATCTACCTACAAAATAAGCCCTTCTCAACATTTTAAAAATGCATCTATAAGCTTTATCATCGATTTTGCTTGATTTCATTTGATTTATTTTGATTTAATTTTTCCTAGTTGAGTTTGTCCAAGATTATTGGTACGAGCACTTTAAACTGTCATTTTACAAGAAATTTTCAAATTTCAGTCCAATTGGAATACAAAATTTTTTCTTCCGTCCCTGTACATGGTAGGGGTCACATGTGGAAGCATGATACTAGATTTTCAACAGACTACCACATACCGAAATTTCAGCTCAATCGGATGTAATATAAAGAGAGTTCATACAGACGTAAAACACCCTCATTCCCCCTCAAGTGGGATGGAGGACTGAAATTGTTTGCCTGCACCTCTACGGACATTTCTTAATACAACGCAACAAAACCAAACCTCTCTAGCTCTTCTAATTCTTGACTAATTTAGTTTCGGAGGGACAGATAGACAGACAGACAGCAAAGCGGCCAAAACGGTGCATTTTTTGCAGAATGCTTAAAATGCAATGGGGCAGAGGTAGCCTAATGGGTAGAGTAACGGACTTGCGATCGAGAAGTCGTTTGCTCGATACTCGACCAAGGAAACTGCTGCTCAACTGTGTTCTTGGTGCAAGTCAAGAATACCTCTGCTCTGGTGCGTACGGTAGTATAAAGTGGGGGCGCTACTGAGGAACTCTTGACTCTGTCAAGATGGGTCACAATAGGATCTTTGGGACTTGCGTGACCTTCGACTTCTAGTAATCTTAAAATGCACTAAAAATATTATGAAAATAAATTTCTCAATAACTTCTTCTTCCCTGTGAAAATGAAGATTTTTCTTAACGTGTCCAACATTTCGTTCGTCCCAAGTTTCACTCATGACCCTATTTTTAGATTTTTTGAACCGATCTCCTGACAACTATGTAAAATGTGTCCCTTATAAAATCAACTGAATCCAAACGACTGTAAGACCTTAACGTATTTTGTCATACATAATTTTTCAACTGGATCAGTTTAATAAAACTAGGATGCATAAATCAGTTTAGTTACTTATGCTTAATTTTATGTTTTTTTACTATCCTCTTGTCAAGTCGTAGTTGAGTGAAGCGTTTCTGTTTCTTCTTTTAATTTGAGCATTTCATCTTGAATTTTATCTGTGATCAAACGTCTAGCCTCTACATCTGATATATTTTTTTCTCGAAGTTTTTTAACTATATTATTTAAATCAATTGGTTGTCCAAAGTTGTAAGTTACACGTTTTCCAAAACGGAGGTAGTAAGGTGGATCATTTGGTAATATATCATCCATACCAATGTGCCATATTGGAATTACAATAGGAAGAACAGGTGACTCAAAAATCATTCTTCCAACGCCCCACTTTAATCTGTAAAGAAATACATATCTACGTAACTATTACATGTTCAAAAATAGTAGGTACAAAGTAGTAAAAGGAATATCAATAACTTAAGTTACATAAAATTTTACCTACAACCAGAGACGTAACCAGGGGTTGCCAGGAGGGGCCTGGCCCCCCCCTAAAATTTCAAGTAAGCCAAAAACCCAAAATTTGCTGAAACGTGTAAATGCGCATTTATCTTGAAGTGAGGGGGAGGAGTATCTAATCTCTTCCTAACCCTCGATTCGGCAGCTTCTTTTGCTATTTTGTCTGCTATCTCATTTCCTACATAACCTGTATAAGCTGGAATCCACAAAAGTCTGACGGAGTTTGATAAACCTAGCTTATTTAATGCCTTCTTTGTGTCGAAAACCGACTTGGAAGAGCAAACGGGTGAGTCTAAGGCTTTGATTGCAGCCTGGCTATCCTTGTAAATGTTGATGATTTTTCCCTTCACTTCATCCTGAAGATTGTAAAGTGCGCATTTTTCTAAAGCAAACAGTTTTGCCAGAAATACAATTTTCTTGTGCGTTGTGGTATTAATAACTTATAAAAGTTTACATTTAACAAATTTTTGTGAAGAGCAACTCCCTTATATATCTAAAGCGTGGAGAGGAGTTAAGTTCCTATTCATTCCTAAAGTGGAAAAAGATCTAGCTCAGGATGGAGTAGTTCTTAAAGCGTCCTTTAAGCCTCAACACGCACATCCGCTCGTCGACCTTCCGGAAGTCCAGAACCAGGTGTTGTATCCTCCTAGCCACAAGGAAGGCAGTACCAAGTACATGGTCTGTTCTGTTGCTGCTATTATAGATCATGTAGCCACCGCTAACATAGTTTGGAGAATCTCTGTTGAACCGTGTCTCCTGAATAGCAGCAACAGAAACATGAGCTTTTTCAAGCTCTCCTGTCAGTAACCGGAGGCCACCCGTCCTGTAGATGGATCGAACATTCCAGGTGGCCAAGCGTAAGTCCTTAAGACGTTTCCGTTTCGTTACCGTGATTCCAGTCCTGTTTTCTTCATCTCTTGTATTCGTTGCTGAAGTGTTTTAAGTGGCAGGTCGCAAGCCTCGCGCACAACCAACTGTTCACCGTCGGGCCAAGGGAAGCGTTTAGGGTCCCAATCCCAAGACCATACTCAGTCATTGAACAGCAAAGCCATAGTTTCATCCTAGTGTTCTCCTGCACGCAGTACACTTGCTAGCCGTAATTTCGCATTGCCTTGCGGCGGGTTGCACCACCCATATGCTGGTTACGTTCCTAGTCCCGCCACGGAGAGGCCAGTGACCACTTGGTGTTTACCCTACTGACCGGTGCGCCAGTAAAGGAGAGCACCCAGGGACCAAAAGCTCCAACCAGCGCGATGGATGTTTTACTGGAACTGCTACCCTTGCACTTAATCTTGCACAATCAGAGGCTCTGAATGCTTATGTGAGATTTTGCACGTCTCAAAAACCTGAGATCAAAATACTTAAGAACGCTAAACTCTTGGGCGTACGTCTTCGGACAAAGCACAGAACTATCAAATGCTATCGCGAACTTTGATGTGATAGACAAAAAATTTAGCTTTAAACGCTCATTTGAAGTTGACATACCGTAGAGAAACGAATTTGAGTATCAAATTTATGATCCGGATACGATCTACTGCTTTACGGATGGTTCATTGATAAAAAATTAAATTAAATTAAATCAAATCAAATTAAATTAAATTAAATCAAATCAAAATACAAAATCGAAGATCAAGTATAAGAAGTGCATTTTCCCGGGTTTATATTTTGAGGGAATCTTATTTGAATTCATAATACTCAATTTCTGAACTCTTGATCAATCAACAATAAGATTCCCTCAAAATATAAACCCGGGAAAATGCACTTCTTATACTTGATCTTCGATTTTGTATTTTGATTTGATTTAATTTAATTTAATTTGATTTGATTTAATTTAATTTAATTTAATTTTTTTACTCTTAAGTTCTACTCAAACATTTTTACTTCTATAAACTTTACCTACCTTTTTGGTAATTTAGATAAATAATTTAAATTTCAGCCTAAAAGGCAAATCCACATGAATTTGCTTCCCATACAAATTTCGGGAGTTCCCCTCTCCGCCCCCTTAGCTGATAGAAGCATACTATAGGAATGTTTTTTGCTCAAATAAAAGCCCTCTAAGAGTTTCCAAAGTTTGAGCTCAATCGGACGATCTTGAAAATTCGCCCATTTGTCTTCCAAGGGGAGCAACAAGATTATATTCAAAGGTTTCCTGATGGATTGTTTTACGTTTCTGAGACCATGTTTTGAAGCAAATGTTTCTAATAATGTAATTTTACGTGCCTATTTTGAATTTCAGCTCAATCGGATCAACTAAATTTTTCCCCCCTTCGGAGGCCTCTCACCCCACCCCCTTAAGTGATAGGGGCATACATGTGTTCTATGATTTGCTAGATTTGATGTGAACTACAACATATCCAAAATTCAGCTCAATCAAACGAAGTATAAGGAACTTTCATACAACGGGTTTACCCCCCTCACTCCCCCCCTAGGGGTAATGGGGGTCTAAGATGTCTAACCTTCCACCCTACAGACCATGTCCTACACGACACAGAAAACCGCAGGTCTCTATCTCTTCTGGTTCTTGAGTTATAAAGTTTCGGACGGACGGACGGACGGACAGACGGACATAGCAGATGCAATAGTGCATTTTTTCTCCATTTGAGGGAAAATGCACTAAAAAAGGAACAGGATCTTGCATCTATATAGACGATACAACACAAGACTGCCTGTCCGCTTCGACGACCACGCCTCTGTGTTCCAAGCAGAAGTTTATGCTATACAGAAGTGCGCTCAGATTTTGAAATCAAGGATATACACATTTGCATATATTCAGACAGCCAAACGGCTCTTAGAGCTTTGAATGCCAACATAATTACTTCTGAATTGGTAGATCAAACAATCACCGCTTTGAAGGAAGTAGGTACAGGAAACAAACTGACATTGAAATGGATACCAGCTCATGAAGGATACGACGGTAACGAAGTGGCTGATACTCTTGCTTAGCTAGCCACTGGACTTAAACGCACAAGATCAATTGTTGGAACTTCGAGAGCGTTTTCTGAGAGCTTGATAATGATTTTTAGGAAATCTCGAGAATCTTGGCGCAATCAACCCAGGATGCTTAATTCAAAGGAATACATAAAGGACTACAAGGCTCGTAGATCAAACTAACTGCTGAACATGACGAGTAAGGAGATATACTTTGTCACAGGATTTTTGACTGGCCATTTCCCTGTGTGTGCGCGGGTTTGCTGGTCAGTCAGGATGTGAGTAGATTTGGCAGATTTTGCAATGCTGCAAGTGAAACTGTCAAACACCTCTTTGCTCATGTTTACATAGCAAATTCAACTTTGAGGAGTGTGATGAGGTTTTGACAGGACTTGGGGCTTTGAAACCCTGAGTCCGAGACAATTCATCTCTGATGGATGGGTCACAATATGATCTCCGGGACCTGCGTGACCCTCTACTCCACTCTATCTATCTACGGGGTTTAACAGAAATTACGTACCCTGAATGTCGGTAACTGGCAAAGGAGAGCACAGGACCGAACGGACTGGAATCGAATTTTCGACTCCGCCAAGACCAAAAGTTGGTTGTAATGATCCTCCGTGGTTCCTCCGAGGCTCCTTCAGGGGTACTACGAGGCTCCTCCGGGGGTCCTCCAAAGCTCCTCCGGGGCTCCTTCGGGGGTCCTCTAGGGGTCCTCCGAGCCAATATTTTTTTTTTGGATTCAAATCTTGTCACACTTTCCAGTCGACTCATTTGACAACTTGGATCTTTTGACCCTTAGTTTCGGAGATATAAGTCTCCAAAGTAGGACATCATTGCTTAAATTGCAAACCGCGGACAAAAGCACATTTTTGAAAAAAATGTGCTAAAAAGTGGTGATGGACTAGGGCTAAGTTTTTTTTAAAAATAAAATTTGTAAAAAATTTGGCATTATTTACCTCAATACTTCTTTTGTCATATTAACTTTCCCCTCTGGAAAAACATGAACCCAGTCGCCTTTACTCAGCTTGTCTATGCAAACATCCACTGCGGTTTGATAAACACCAGCTCCTCTCACTACTGGAATACATTTGCCTGCAATTTTTAAAACAAATTAGAATGAGAGATTTATTGAGGTAAGCAGCTCCATCCCTGACTGGAAGTGTTCTGAGCCAACTTCCATGCATTTACTTTTTCAAGGGTTAAAATCCTAGATGGCGGCGGGCCAACTTTCGGTTTGGTGGAGGGCTTCTCCAACCCCCTCTCTATATTCCTAAAAAATTCAATTAAAGGATTCACTTAAAATTAAGGTGGTTAGAGATGTTTGAAATTCCTTCTAATTTCCTTGTTCCACAATTTGACCGCCCCTCTTCCGCAAACGACACTTTGTTCCAGATTTTAACCAAAACCTCAAAAATTTGAAATTAAATAAAAACGCTTTTAAAAAATTTAGGCCCTTAAATTTTTTTTTCCAGATTCTTTGTTAAATTACCTATCCACTGACACCAAATTTGACCCTGTGGAATTCTGGAAAGCCAAGTTATAAAATAATGTAAATAAATAAATACAATAAGGTCTTAAGTGTTCCACAAACGAACCTTACCCTAAAAGATTTTTTTGTGTGTGTTTAAAGGACTCTAGAAAACATTTTGACCAAAAACATTTCAAAATTTTTTATCAAAATTGATTTTTTTTTCTTTGAAACCCTTATTTGCCCATTATGTCGATTACCATAATGTTTTTCTCTACAAAAATGTTTCAAAATATGATCGTAACATCATTCTGGAAATAAACCTGCTAAGCTGCAAAAATTTTAGACCAATTTTTTCCATGTGGTTTCCATTACAAATTCTGAGAAATATCTTATTTACAACTTTGCAAACCCTCCAAACTTCATAAATGTCTCTTTGTAAGATGTGACACAGGTCTAAAATAGGATTTAAGCCAGTTCTTCTTGCAGAAAATTCCAAAATTTCAATGTCTTCGGGTATGAAACAATATCAGCAAGCGGTAATAACGTACCTCTTTGAACCTTTCGTCAAAAGAAGAGCTTCATATCCCGAAAATGGTTAAAGATTTATTGCTGGGAATGTTGAAAATAGTTTTGTGCAATTAAAAAATTCAAAATAATCCCATGGTTTCCAACAAAACTTCGCAGCACATTGAAACCAGACCCGCGCAGGTAATAGAACACCTTTATTTCTGACGAAAAATGTTGAAATGAGTCGAACAGGTGGTTAATTCGAAGGTGTCGGATCCAATTTTCGGGCTTTTCAAAAAGCCCGGGCCTGCCCGTCATGAAGTGCGGACCGCCCTAGCCAGCTCGCACTCAAAAATCCAGGCCCAAACCCGCCCGATGCCCGGTCAAGCCGGGCGGGCCGGGGCTTTTCTCGGGTAGCCCGAGCCCGTGTCCACCTCTAAATTGGACAAAAAAACAAGAAATTTAAATGAAAAAAGGAATTAGAAGAGAATTTAATTGTTTTAAAATTTAAATTTTATACCCAAATATTTCGATAAAAATATTTTAAACGGTATTAGATTTGGTATCATAAAATATTAAATTATTTAAGATTTTGTTTAACTTTTTGGTTTATTGCAGAAAAGACCAAACCCACCTCGCAAAAAATTCGTTTCTGTTTTTCTAAAAAGCTTTGAAAGCATTCTGAAACAGCTATTAATGAAAACCACAGACTACTAAAGTACCTAGACACCCAGATCGCAAAAGTATGTAAATTTTGTTCGTAAAATGGATTAAGTCGGGTACCGTCGGACTCTCCTTTGAAAATGTGAAAACCTTAATATGGTAACTTTTTCCCTCAGACCTACCGTTCTCGAGATATTGGCCTTCAAAGTTGGACTTTTTGGCATCCTCTGTGGAGAGATGTGGGAGGGGTCAACTTCGAACGACCATAACTAGCTTATAATTCAAGCTTTCGGACTAATTTTTTTTATGTAGTCTGTGTGGACTATGACTTACCAAAAATTCACATTTCTCATAAAATAGCGTAGAGCCGCTGCGTTACAATGAGCTGGGCTCTAGTATTTTATGTAGAGGTTAAGTCAAGGTATCTGAGGTACAAAGGGTTTTTCTCGATCTAGTGCACTTCTCGCAACCTGGTCCCAGGACACACTAGCGCGAGCGAAATGTGAAAAATGCCCCGCAACGAACGGAAGAAGAGAAGAAGAAACCGGACCTTCAATCGGGCGACCAGGAGGTCGCCCGAGGCTATCGGCAACGAAACGGAAACGGAAAATGGACATGAGAATTGGAACCTGGAACGTAAGGGGTCAGACTTACAGACCAGGAGGACTGATAATGCTGACCAAAGAGCTGAAGACAGCCAAGATCGACATTGCTGCTATTCAGGAGAGCGGATACAACAAGGACGCCCAAAACACCCGCTACAACGGATACCTGATCCTCCATAGCAGCAGATGTCGAGGACATGTACTTGGCACTGCCTTCCTCGTAGCCAGGCGGATGGAACACCTGGTCTTAGACTTCCGAGCAATCGATGAGCGAATGTGCGTGCTGCGGATGAAAGGCCGCTTCAAGAACATCTCCCTCATCAACGTGCACGCACCTCATAATGAGTCACCGGATCCTGACAAGGATGCCTATTATGAAGCGCTCTCAAGGGCCTACGACGAACTACCGGCACACGACGTCAAAGTCGTTTTGGGAGACTTCAATGCCAAGGTAGGTCAGGAGGAAGTCTATAGACCAACGATAGGGAAGTACAGCCTGCACCAGATCACGAACGAGAACGGACAGCGCATGATCTTTTATGCGGCTGAAAGGAATTTAGTAGTGAGGAGTACTTCCTTCAAGCACCGACGCAGGCACCTGGCTACGTGGAAACCCCCCAATGACAACTTCCCTGATAACCAGATCGACCACCTGCTTATCAGCGGAAGACACTTCTCGGACGTCATAGACGTCAAAACATGTTGGAGAGCAAATGTTGACTCTGATCACTATCTTGTGGTGGCGACAATGAGAGCGCACCTCGCTCGGTTCCACAATGGCCAACGCGAAGCCGTAAGGCGATTCGCAGTGAACCGACTGAGAGACCCACAGATAGCTGCAACATTTGCTGGTAATCTCAATGCAAGGCTTCAACAACTACACCAAGCACTACCAGAGGACAGCCCTCCCGACTGGCAATCGGTGAGCGAGGCTATCAAGATTGAAGCAACCGACACCTTAGGGTATCAGAGCCCTAACGACTTCAATACCTGGTATGATGCGGAATGCGGAGAGATTACCGACCGTAAGAACGAGGCCCGACTCGAGAGAGAGACAGCAAGGACGAGAGAACGAAAGAATGCGGCGACCGAGCGCTACAGAACACTCCGGAGGGAGGAAAAGCGTCTGCACAAGCGCAAGAAACGAGAGCTTCAAGACAGGACGCTGCTTGAGCTCGAGAGGCTCCAAAGCGCTAACGAGTCCCGCAAGTTCTACAAGAACATCAACCACCAACGGAGAGGCTTCAACCCCAGGCTGAACATCTGTAGAGCGGTGGACGGTACCCTGCTCACCGCGAAACAGGATGTTCTCGGGCGTTTTAGGGAGCATTTCAACAGCCTCTATAACGGGAGTCTGGAGGCCGGCGACAACGATGTCTCTCTCTTGAACGACGACGGTCGTGAAGTGGCCACTCCAACACGAGAAGAAGTCTCGGCGGCCCTCTCCTCACTCAAAAACAACAAAGCCCCCGGCCCGGATAACATCCCAGCAGAACTGCTGAAGCAGGGTGGTGAGGAGGTGGAGAACGTGCTGTACCAACTAGTTCGGAATATCTGGCGTGAAGAGTCGTTGCCCAGAGAGCTGCTAGAGGGGGCCATTGTACCTCTGCATAAGAAGGGCGATAAACTGGACTGCGAAAACTACCGCGGGATTGCTCTGCTCAATGCGGCGTACAAAGTTTTCGCAAAAGTGCTCTACAACCGACTAGTGGCACGCGCCGAGACAGTCATTGGGGAATATCAATGCGGATTCAGACGTGATCGCTCAACAACAGATCAGATCTTCAATCTACGTCTGATCCTGCAAAGAGGCAGTGAGTTTCAAGTCCAGACGCAACATCTATTCATTGACTTCAAACAGGCCTACGACAGGGCCAAACGTAGAGAGTTGTTTGTTGCGATGAAGGAGCTGGACTTTGAAACGAAATTGATTCGATTGGTGAAAGCGACACTTGATGGTACCACGTGTCGTGTCAAAGTGCAGAACGACGTATCCGATACTTTTGCAGTCAGAGAGGGACTGAGGCAGGGCGACGCCCTTTCATGTCTGCTCTTCAACCTCGCCCTTGAGATGGCCTTTAGACGTGCAGGCATCTCAACCAGTAGAACGCTAGCCAACGGGCTGGTACAGATTCTGGGCTTTGCAGACGATCTGGACATAGCCGGTCGGACGAAATCTGCGGTATCGGATACTTTCACCAATCTCAAGACCCAGGCGGAGAGGATGGGTCTTGTGGTCAACGAATCAAAGACCAAGTACATGTCAGCCACGCCGAGTTCGGCCTCCAATTAGCGGAGCAACACCATAGACATCGGTGGCCATACCTTCGAGGTAGTTGACGAATTCATCTACCTTGGAGTGCTGATGCGGCCTGACGGTGACACGACACCCGAGATCAAGCGTCGTGTCATGGCAGCCAGCAGATGCTATTATGGTTTGCTCAGACATCTACGCTCGAAATTGCTATCCAAGAGGACGAAGTGCAGGATCTACAAGACGCTCATCCGTCCAGTACTCATGTACGGGTGCGAGTCCTGGACGTTGAAGAGGAGCGATGAGCAGATGCTTCTCGTCTTCGAACGCAAGGTGCTCCGTACCATTTTTGGGGCGGTGCGTGAGGACGAGAGCTGGAGGAGGAGGTACAATTTCGAGCTAGATCGGGATTTTGGAGAGCCGAACATCGTCGCAGTGGTAAAAGTCCAGAGGTTGAGGTGGGCAGGGCACCTGGCACGTATGGACGAGAACAGAGCCCCCTCAACATTATTCCGGCACGATCCAGGAGGGCGGAGGGGCCGCGGCCGCCCCAAAGCAAGATGGATAGACGGCGTACAAGCCGACCTACGTGCGCTCGGAGTAAGGAACTGGCAGTCTTCAGCCCAGGATAGGACCGGATGGAGAACGACTCTCGACCAGGCCAAGGCCCATAGATGGCTGTAGCGCCGAAAAAGTAAAGTAAGTAAGTGCACTTCTCGAGAAAATTGGTATTAAGTGTGTGATTTATGAAATTTCAATGAAAGTGACATTTCTTTCCATTAGTTATCGACCTAAAATTGATTCAATGAACTTAATTTAACTATATCAGATGCATTTCACAGTTATCCAGACAAAAAATGCAAAAATAGCTCGAAAAATTTTATTTTGTGCCCAAAAAGAGCATATGATACGGGAATCTCGTCATTTTTGTGAGGTTTCGAGTTGGGGTTTTAGCCCCGTAGCTCCCAAACGAGGGCTCTAATCTCACAATGGTCTTCGCGAGGTCCCCTCAACTTTTTAAGACGTTTCCGATGGTGCTCAAATAAATAAATAAATACATCCAAAAAATGGGGCTTTGGCCAAGAAAATCAGGTTTTCCAACAAAAAAAAATTTCAACGAATTTTCTTATGCCTGGACCCCCCAAAATCGGCCTTAAAAGCCCTCTAGCTCCTTACCAAGAGCTACCAGGTCAAGAAAAGTTTAGCGTCAGATACATCTCAAAGAGTTCTAGCTACGGCTACAACATTATTTTGCCCTCCGAGATACTCCAGAGGAGCTACAGGGATTTCCGCGGAATTTCGTTGCATTGTAGGGAACATTGTATGTCATGACCTACAATGCAGCGAAATTCTGCCGGAATCCATGTAGCTAAAGGCTTGAGGGCAAAATAATGTTCTAGCTCTTTGAGATGTATCTGATGCTGAACTTTTTTTGACCTGGAAGATCCTGCTAAGGAGCTAGAGGTCTTTTAAGGCCAATTTTGGGGGGTCCAGGCATAGGAAAAATTCGTTGAAATTTTTTTTTGTTGGAAAACCTGATTTTCTTGGCCAAAGCCCCATTTTTTGGATTTTTTTTATTTATTTGAGCACCATCGGAAACGTCTTAAAAAGTTGAGGGGACCTCCCGAAGACCATTGCGAGATTAGAGCCCTCGTTTGGGAGCTACGGGGCTAAAACCCCAACTCGAAACCTCACAAAAATGACGAGATTCCCGTATCATATGCTCTTTTTGGGCACAAAATAAAATTTTTCGAGCTATTTTTGCATTTTTTGTCTGGATAACTGTGAAATGCATCTGATATAGTTAAATTAAGTTCATTGAATCAATTTTAGGTCGATAACTAATGGAAAGAAATGTCACTTTCATTGAAATTTCATAAATCACACACTTAATACCAATTTTCTCGAGAAGTGCACTAGATCGAGAAAAACCCTTTGTACCTCAGATACCTTGACTTAACCTCTACATAAAATACTAGAGCCCAGCTCATTGTAACGCAGCGGCTCTACGCTATTTTATGAGAAATGTGAATTTTTGGTAAAAATTCAAAAATTTTTTTTCAATGGAATTTTAGATTTTTACCCCAAAGCTATACTTTTTTAATAAGTCATAGTCCACACAGACTACATAAAAAAAATTAGTCCGAAAGCTTGAATTATAAGCTAGTTATGGTCGTTCGAAGTTGACCCCTCCCACATCTCTCCCACAGAGGATGCCAAAAAGTCCAACTTTGAAGGCCAATATCTCGAGAACGGTAGGTCTGAGGGAAAAAGTTACCATATTAAGGTTTTCACATTTTCAAAGGAGAGTCCGACGGTACCCGACTTAATCCATTTTACGAACAAAATTTACATACTTTTGCGATCTGGGTGTCTAGGTACTTTAGTAGTCTGTGATGAAAACAAATCATTTTAAATTAAGTTTCTGTAGAACGAATATCATTCATGTAAATATTTTTCATCCGTGGATCAATCAAAAATGCTAAAAATGCAATATATCAGAATAGTACAAGCAGTATCCAATATATATATTGAGGGTGGGGCAGTGGGTCACGCAGGTCCCGGAGATCATATTGTGACTCATCCGTCAGAGATGAATTGTCTCGGACTCAGGGTTTCAAAGCCCCAAGTCCTGTCAAAACCTCATCACACTCCTCAAAGTTGAATTTGCTATGTAAACATGAGCAAAGAGGTGTTTGACAGTTTCACTTGCAGCATTGCAAAATCTGCCAAATCTACTCACATCCTGACTGACCAGCAAACCCGCGCACACACAGGGAAATGGCCAGTCAAAAATCCTGTGACAAAGTATATCTCCTTACTCGTCATGTTCAGCAGTTAGTTTGATCTACGAGCCTTGTAGTCCTTTATGTATTCCTTTGAATTAAGCATCCTGGGTTGATTGCGCCAAGATTCTCGAGATTTCCTAAAAATCATTATCAAGCTCTCAGAAAACGCTCTCGAAGTTCCAACAATTGATCTTGTGCGTTTAAGTCCAGTGGCTAGCTAAGCAAGAGTATCAGCCACTTCGTTACCGTCGTATCCTTCATGAGCTGGTATCCATTTCAATGTCAGTTTGTTTCCTGTACCTACTTCCTTCAAAGCGGTGATTGTTTGATCTACCAATTCAGAAGTAATTATGTTGGCATTCAAAGCTCTAAGAGCCGTTTGGCTGTCTGAATATATGCAAATGTGTATATCCTTGATTTCAAAATCTGAGCGCACTTCTGTATAGCATAAACTTCTGCTTGGAACACAGAGGCGTGGTCGTCGAAGCGGACAGGCAGTCTTGTGTTGTATCGTCTATATAGATGCAAGATCCTGTTCCTTTTTTTATCAATGAACCATCCGTAAAGCAGTAGATCGTATCCGGATCATAAATTTGATACTCAAATTCGTTTCTCTACGGTATGTCAACTTCAAATGAGCGTTTAAAGCTAAATTTTTTGTCTATCACATCAAAGTTCGCGATAGCATTTGATAGTTCTGTGCTTTGTCCGAAGACGTACGCCCAAGAGTTTAGCGTTCTTAAGTATTTTGATCTCAGGTTTTGAGACGTGCAAAATCTCACATAAGCATTCAGAGCCTCTGATTGTGCAAGATTAAGTGCAAGGGTAGCAGTTCCAGTAAAACATCCATCGCGCTGGTTGGAGCTTTTGGTCCCTGGGTGCTCTCCTTTACTGGCGCACCGGTCAGTAGGGTAAACACCAAGTGGTCACTGGCCTCTCCGTGGCGGGACTAGGAACGTAACCAGCATATGGGTGGTGCAACCCGCCGCAAGGCAATGCGAAATTACGGCTAGCAAGTGTACTGCGTGCAGGAGAACACTAGGATGAAACTATGGCTTTGCTGTTCAATGACTGAGTATGGTCTTGGGATTGGGACCCTAAACGCTTCCCTTGGCCCGACGGTGAACAGTTGGTTGTGCGCGAGGCTTGCGACCTGCCACTTAAAACACTTCAGCAACGAATACGAGAGATGAAGAAAACAGGACTGGAATTACGGTAACGAAACGGAAACGTCTTAAGGACTTACGCTTGGCCACCTGGAATGTTCGATCCATCTACAGGACGGGTGGCCTCCGGTTACTGACAGGAGAGCTTGAAAAAGCTCATGTTTCTGTTGCTGCTATTCATGAGACACGGTTCAACAGAGATTCTCCAAACTATGTTAGCGGTGGCTACATGATCTATAATAGCAGCAACAGAACAGACCATGTACTTGGTACTGCCTTCCTAGTGGCTAGGAGGATACAACACCTGGTTCTGGACTTCCGGAAGGTCGACGAGCGGATGTGCGTGCTGAGGCTTAAAGGACGCTTTAAGAACTATTCCATCGTGAATGTGCACGCCCCTCATAATGGCGCTCCTGACGAGGAGAAAGACGCCTTTTATGAGAGACTCCGCGACGCCTATTCGCAGTGCCTAAGATACGACGTCAAACTCGTGTTGGGTGACTGCAACGCCCAGATAGGCAAAGAGGAAGTCTACAGACCAACGATAGGAAGACACAGTCTTCATGATGTGACGAACGAGAACGGCCTGAGACTTGTGGACTTCGCAGCTGAGACAGGCATGGTTGTGAAGAGCTCGTTGTTTCAGCACAGAAGGAGACACCTAGCCACTTGGATACACCCTGACCCCGATCTGAATGTCGAAAACCAGATTGACCACTGTCTGGTGAACGGCAGGCATTTCTCAGACGTGATAGATGTTAAGACGTGTTGGAAAGCGAATGTCGATTCCGATCACTATCTGGTGCTGGTAGTTGTGAGAGCTCGGCTGGCGAGATTCCAGAACAGACGCTACGAGGGAGCTAAGACGATAGCCACCTCCAGGCTCAAGGACCCCCAGGTAGCATCGGCATTTGCAGAGGGAGTGGGCGCAAGAATCGAGGAGCTTAGAACCCGACCAGGGGCCACGACTACAGATTGGCGAGCTGTAAATGATGTGGTTAAGCAGGAAGCGATTAACACCTTGGGGTATCGGACCCCAAACGACTACAAGACCTGGTTCGATGAGAATTGCACCCGCGTTACTGACGCCAAGAACGAAGCCCGTGTCCAGAAGCTGCTTTCGAGAACGAGAGCCGCAAATACGCGGTACTCAGAGTTGCGGTACTGCACAGGAGAAAAAAGAGAGAGTTCGAGGACAGGACGCTGTGCGAACTCGAGAGACTCCGCAACGCAAACGAATCTCGCAAATTCTATAAGAACGTCAACTCCCAGAGGAAGAGCTTCAACCCTCGAACGGCCATGTGCAGAGGTGCCGATGGCAGAGTGCTGACCAACAAGGACGAGGTCCTTGGTCGTTTTGCCCAGCACTTTGGGACGCTGCTGAACGAGGGGCACGAGGAAGGTGATGCAGCGGACATCAACTTCCTCGAGGACGACGGAAGGTCAGTAACCCCACCAACACGTCAGGAAGTCTACTCAGCCATTAACTCCTTGAAGAACAACAAAGCCGCGGGTCCCGACAACATACCGGCTGAGATTCTCAAGTGCGGGGGAGAGGAGTTGGCTGGAGCCGTGCATGAGGTTATAGAGCAAGCCTGGGAGCAAGAAGTGCTCCCTGAGGAGTGGATGGAGGGATCGCTGATCCCCATCCACAAGAAGGGAGATAAACTGGAGTGCACCAATTACCGAGGCATCTGCCTCTTGGACGCAGCCTACAAGGTATTTGCGCGTGTACTCTATAACAGGCTGCTCCCTCATGCGGAGACTTTGATCGGGGAGTATCAGTGCGGGTTCAGACGGAATAGATCGACAACTGACCAGATTTTCAATCTACGTCTGATCCTGCAGAAAGGCAGAGAATTCAAAGTCCAGACGCACCACCTATTCATCGACTTCAAACAAGCCTACGACAAGACCAAACATAAGGCACTGTACGAAGTCATGAAGGAGCTGGGCTTTGAAACTAAACTTATCCGACTGGTGAAAGCAACACTGGATGGTACTAAGTGTCGGGTCAGAGTGCAGAATGACCTATCGGAACCTTTTGAAACTCGTGAGGGGCTTAGATAGGGTGACGCGCTATCCTGCCTCCTCTTCAACGTGGTTTTGGAGGGTGCCATGAGACGCGCAGGCATCCAAACAGCGAGGACGCTGGTCACTCAGATGACTCAGATCCTGGGCTTTGCGGATGATCTGGACATCGTGGGAAGGCGTCATTCTGAGGTTTCCGATACTTTCACCAGGTTGAGAGACGAGGCTGAGCGGCTCGGCCTCGTCATCAACGTGGATAAGACCAAGTACATGAGGACGAGTAGCAACCAAGTCCCGGGCTCGACAGGAGATGTCGTGGAGATTGGAGGCCAAAGGTTCGAGATAGTCAACGAGTTTGTGAACCAGGGGGCGCTAGTCCGCGCTGATGGTGATAACTCAGCAGAGATCAAGCGCCGCGTCATGGCCGCAAACCGGTGCTATTTTGGCCTCCAACGGCTACTGCGCTCGAAACTGCTGTCGAATAAGACAAAGTGCGCCATCTACAAGACCATCATCAGGCCAGTGCTGTTCTACGGATGCGAGTCATGGCCGATGCGACGCAGTGATGAACAGCAGCTGCGCAGGTCCTTCGAACCATCTTTGGACCGAGGAAGGAGGGAGAAAGATGGCACCGCAGGTATAATTTCGAGCTCCAGAGGGACTTTGGTGACGCAGACATAATTGCTACCGTCAAGACGCAAAGACTACGATGGGCAGGCCACCTTGCGCGGGTGGAAGAAGATCGAGCCCCCAAAGCACTCTTTGCGAATGATCCAGTGTGGCGTCTAGGCGTGGAACGCCCCAAGAACCGCTGGATTGACGGGGTACAACAGGACTTCGTACCCTGGATGTCGGGAACTGGCAAAGGAAAGCACAGGACCGTACCGACTGGAATCGGATTCTTGACTCGGCCAAGACCAAAAATTGGTTGTAGCGCCGGAGAAGTAAGAAGTAAGTTAGTAAGTTCTGTGTTTTGTCCGAAGACGTACGCCCAAGAGTTTAGCGTCCTTAAGTATTTTGATCTCAGGTTTTTGAGACGTGCAAAATGTCTCATAAGCATTCAGAGCCTCTGATTGTGCAAGAACAAGTGCAAGGGTAGCAGTTCCAGTAAAACATCCAGCGCGCTGGTGGGAGCTTTTGGTCCCTGGGTGCTCTCCTGGAGTGTCATCATAGACGAGTTTGAGAACAGTCGAGTGCAAAAACTTTTTGGTAAAATACAACGATTTTTAGTCATTTCGGGCAAAAAAGTGTCGGGAAAGACTAGTGTAGTGCCGAGGAGTAGCCAGGACTTGTTAGTGAGAGCCGGGAGGTATTAGTTCGCAAATAATAAGTGATCTGAACAGCGATTCCGGCAATAACAAGAGTGATCACGCGAATAAAAAGTGACCGTGTTGACATTGTTAGTTCGTGATTGTTCCGCTTGGAGCGTGGCATTTTCTCTACCCTGTGCTAGAAAGGTGGACGTTTGAAGTGGAGATCGGACGTACTTTGGGACATGGCGGAAACGATGGAGATCGACGACCGAGGCGAGTTGGAAGCTGCTTCAAACGCCCCGATACTGCCGCCATCGGCGCCCAAGACCCTCATCTTGCGTCCAGCACTTCTGAGTGTTAAAGACAACGAGCGTAACCCCGCGGAAGATGCAGTAAGCGTTATTTCCCTAGGTGCATCGCTGTCTGGCTCGGAGCTGGAGGATGAGGAGGGCACCGGCAGTCTGTCGAGGGCCTCCATCTATGGCTCAGCGAACGACATGGCCGACGAGGACCTGGGCGGAGCTGAGCTGGACATGGACGAGAAGGCGGTAAGACACTACCGCTTGCCTGGCGGCTTAAATAAGCAGCTAAAGAGGCGAGTAACCGCGGGTGAGAAGTATGAGGCGGTCAAGAGGGAGCTCATACAAAAACACCTTGCCTCTAAGGAACGTCCGGCTGACAAGAGGGGGCCTTCTGGACGTGGCAAACGGGAACGCGAGGAGAAAGATACGCCTCCCTCTGCCAAGAAGTCCAAGAAGAGGCCTAAGCTGAACGGCTCCTACAGGGACATTTTGGCCCAAGAAAGGGTTGCCATCGTGCACCAGAATTTTCCTGGGTCAGCCCTGACGGAAGATCAGCTAACCCTCCTAAAGCAGGCAATCTTGGACCGCGTCTCCTCAATCACGGAGGATGGCGTACAGGTCCGGTTTGTCGGCTGCTATCGCAGGGTAGGATGGCTCGAGCTGGACTGTGCCGACGCCCCCACACGGGACTGGCTGACTGGGGAAGTCAACCAGATTATCCCGTGGGAGGGTGCACAGTTGAGGGCGGTACAGGGGAGCGAGTTACCAAGGATGGTTACTCTCACAGCCAGGCTCCCGAACGATGTGCCCGGCGAGCCTCTTAGCGATGGGGTTGTGCTCGCTCGCTTCGCTGCAGGCAACGCTGCTGTGGGTTGCCGAGGATGGAAAATCATCCGTAAGAAGCCCCTGAGTCCTAGCAGCCACCTATGGACCTTTGGTGTGAGCGACAGGAGCTATGAGGAGCTCAAGAAAGTTGAAATGCGTCCGTTCTTCGGGTATGGGCGAGTGGAAATGCGGGGGAAATCGCGGGGGCCCAGGTCTAGGTCCCAATCCATTTCCCAAAACCCGCAGGCTCCAAGGACCCCCCGAGAACACTCAACTTCCTCCCAGGAAGGCAAGCGGCAGGACAAGCACGCAAGTCGCCCTCGTGAGCGATACAGCGTGCAAAATAGACTGCATCTAGGTCAACCGAGGCAAGAACCAATTCGCCACGGAGCTGACCAAAGGAAGAGCTTGCCTGCCCGGAGTGAAGAGAGGCCTGGCACGTCGAAGGGAAAACCTCAGGGACGAGCAACTGGGAGTCAGAACCCAGGGGAGCGAGGAGAACCCAAGGGAGGGCGTGTGCGCAGAGTCAGCTTCGCAGAGGCGGAGTACGAGACCCGCCCATCTGCGTCGAAGTTGGCTCGGAAAGGCGTGGACCTTCGTGAGTGGCTCAAGAAGGTGCCAGGTCTTCAGAGCCGTGATAAACACTAATGACTAAGATCATTAAGTGCATACAGGCCAATCTTCAACATGCTAAAGCAGCATCATTTGTTCTTAGCAGACGATTGGCCAGAGAGAACATAAAAATCGGTTTTATCCAAGAACCTTGGGTCAATAATAACCGCATCTGCGGCATTGATCGAAAGGCGGGTAAACTGATTTATTACCAAGCGGGTGCTCGACCTAGAGCGGCACTGTGGATAGACAAAGCACTAGAATTCCTCCCCCTAACGCGGTTTATGGGGAGAGATCTAGTGGCTGTGCAGGTCAGGCTTTCAGTGGCTGGGTGGATCCGTAATGCGGTTCTCTGCTCAGCGTACTTCGCGGGAGACGAACAAATACCTCCCCCGGGGCTCGTGGACCTGCATTCTTACTGCATTGAGAAGGGACTGGAACTTCTGGTCGGTGTGGATGCTAACGCCCATCACCTGCTGTGGGGCAGCACGGACACTAACGACAGAGGTGAGCTTCTCTTTGAATTTATTTACGGTGGTGGGTTGACTATCCTCAATCGGGATGCAGAGCCAACTTTTGGCAACAGGCTTCGGCGCGAGGTGCTTGATCTGACGCTCTCGACTCCCAATGTCAGCACCAAGGTTGCCAACTGGCACGTGTCAGACGAGCCTTCTTCGTCGGATCACAGGCACATTCGGTTCGACTTGAGGGGGGCGACAGTGGAAAGGGTTCGCTACAGGAATCCTAGACAGACCGACTGGGGAGGTTACCGTGACTCACTTGAACGCAGTCTGCGGGTTATGGACTATGCGTGCCGGGGTGTCAGGGACTTGGAATCGATTGTGACTCGTTTGCAGTCAGTGATTGTGAGTTCCTATCATGACAACTGTCCACTGAGGACGAAAGGGGACAACAGGAGTGTCCCATGGTGGAACAGGAGATTGGAGCTGATGAGGAGACAGGTGAGGAGGCTCAACAACCAGTCCAAGAGAACTGGTGACTGGGCCGAATTCCATGTGGCTCTGACGGCTTACAACAAGGAGATCAGGAGATCGAAGAGAGAGAACTGGAGAAACTTCTGTGAGGGCATCAACCACATGCCAGAGGCTCACAGGGTTCACAAAGTTCTCTCGAGGGATCCTGATGACTGCATGGGGATGCTGAGGAGGTCGGATGGCACTTTCACTGATACAGCCAGGGAGGCGCTGCAGCTTTTGCTCAGCACTCACTTCCCTGGCGCTGAGGAAGTGGTGGTGAATTCTGACAATCTCCCAGGCATACCATGGGGCAACTCGGGGCGCAATACACTCAACGTGGACTACTTGAGGAGCGCTCGGAGGATTGTCACGCAGGACAAGGTGAGATGGGCGGTGGGGACCCTCTCACCTTTCAAGACACCTGGAGTGGACGGCATCATACCAGCCCTTCTTCAAGAGGGGCAGGACGTGCTGGTCCCGCACCTGGTGGAGGTCTTTCGGCTGTGCCTGGCCTGGAGCTATGTGCCAGAGGCCTGGAGCACCGTGAGAGTGGCCTATATACCTAAAGTTGGAAGAGCTAGAGAGGCTAAGCCGGACTCGTTCCGGCCCATCAGCCTCACTTCCTTCCTACTTAAGGTTTTGGAGAAGATCCTGGATAGGCATGTGCGAGATGAGTGTCTGGATGATCGACCTCTGCATCGCAATCAATTCGCTTATCAGTCAGGAAAATCTACCGAGACGGCGCTTCACTCTTTGGTGACGACGCTGGAGAAGACTATTGACCAGAAGCACATTGCGTTGGCGTCCTTTCTTGACATAGAGGGGGCATTTAACCATGCATCGACGAGGTCAATGGTGGGGGCCTTGGAGAGAAGAGGGGTTGATCCGGCTGTCTGCACGTGGGCGGAGTCCATGCTGAACAGTCGGGTTGTCCTGTCATCCCTCTTCTCCGAGACACTGGCAGCAAGGACTTCACGGGGGTGTCCACAGGGTGGCGTTCTTTCACCACTACTGTGGGCGCTGGTGGTGGATGGGCTGCTGGTGAGGCTGACGGACGCTGGGTTTGAGGTGCAGGGGTATGCTGACGACTTGGTGGTGGTAGTCAGGGGCTTCTGCCCTTCTACGGTGTCCAGCAGGATGCAGGTGGCACTCAACCTCGTGAAGGAGTGGTGTGATGTCGAGGGTTTGCGAGTAAACCCTTCGAAGACAACCATAGTTCCCTTCACGTTGGTGAGGGGGCTGGAGAGCCTCAGGCCACCTAGGATGGGGGGTGTGGAGATTCCTTTTTCGTTGCAGGCTAAATATCTTGGAGTGATCTTGGATAAGTCGCTGACGTGGAATCCGCACCTGCAGCGCGTGATGGAGAAAGCAAGACTTTCATGGTGGCTCATCAAGCGCTTGTGTGGTAAGACTTGGGGACTGCGACCGGAGTTGCTGTACCATCTCTATATCACAGTCATCAGACCTATGATTGTGTACGCTTGCCAGTGCTGGTGGACCAAGGCGAGGCAGTCGGGAGCAGGAAAGCTTCTGCAGAGCCTCCAGGGCACGGTAGGCAGGACAATCACAGGCTGCATCAGGACCACACCGCTAGCTCCTCTGGAAGTTCTCCTCAATCTTCCACCCCTCGACTTATATATTGAGGCAGAGGCGAGGAGAGCAACCTACAGACTTTTGGTAAACGACCCGGAGTTGAGCAGACAGAGCTTTGAGGGAGGTCACTCAAGAGCCCTGTTTGAGATGTTGAGGGATCCCGTGTTGGGCATGCCATCTGACTTCATGCGGACGACCTTCAACTTTGAGAGGCCATTCACAGTGAACGTTCCCACAAGAGAGAAATGGCTGGGTGGGCAGAGGGAACTGCTCACCGGGGACCTAATCTGGTTCACAGATGGTTCCAGATCTGAGGCTGGCACGGGGGCAGGAGCTTTCTGTCAAGAACTCCAAGTTGCCTCGCACGCTAGCCTCAGCGCAGAGAGCACAGTATTTCAGGCAGAACTATACGCTATTGAAATGTGTGCAGAAGAGTGCCTGTCACGTAACATCCGACAGAAGCACATCTTGATTTGCTCCGATAGCCAGGCAGCCATTAGAGCCCTGGACTCAAATCGGATCTCATCCAAGACTGTTTGGAGCTGCCTTCAACGCGTGATGATGCTAGGGAGGGACAACCTGGTTGACATCACGTGGGTGCCAGGCCACCGTGGTATAGAGGGCAACGAGAGGGCTGACTCTCTGGCCAGATTGGGGTCCGAGAGAGCTTTCTGTGGTCCATCACCAACTTTCGGTTTAGCTCTGTGTTCAGCCCACACGGAGATATCGAGATGGTTGGAGCACCAGACCGGGAGGAGATGGGAGAGATATCCTCTTCAGAACCACTCCAAGGAATTCATTCTCTGTCACTCAGAGAGGAGGACGAGACAGCTGTTGCGCCTTGGCAGACAACAGCTCAGGATGGTGATAGGTCTTCTGACGGGCCATGGGGTTTTCCGGAAGCACCTCGACACCATCGGGATACCACAAGAGTCAACCTTGTGTCGACTCTGTGGCTCTGGGGACGAGACGGCTGAACACTTGTTGTGCAGCTGTGTCGCTCTGGATGCGGCGAGGGTCAGACTATGGGGAATGGCTAAGGCTACTCCCTCTGACCTGATGGGGTTGGAGATACCACAGATCACCTCACTCCTAGTGAGGATGAAGCTGGTATAGACTCCGACTAGGGTGATGATGACCGCGGTATGCACAATAAGCCGAATGTGGCTGGGGTGCTGGTTTTACATGACCAACCGCAAACTGAACCTGAACCTGAACCAGCTGGTGGGAGGTGTTCTCTAAGTAGACAAAATCATTGAACATTCCAATATTTGGAACTGTTTCAGTTTACTCTGGCCATTGGGTTTGGTAGTTCTATTCCACCAAATAAGAGCTGCATATGAAACAATTACAATATCTGTGTAAACCCATTGAGTTTTTTTAGGTCTCAATCCCCACGTCTTTTCTATGAGTCTCCTGGTGATCCATAAGGTATTTGTTGCTTTCATAATGACGTTTTCGAGGTGTTTGTTCCACAGTATTTTGCTGTCGAAAGTAAGCTCAAGATATTTCACTATTTTGGTGTATTTCAGTTCTTTATCGAAAAATTTTTGTTTTTAATATGCATTGAGTTGAGTCCTGATTTTTGTAAACGACCAAACCTTGTTAAGATAAAATATCCAAAAAACAGCTTTTTTGAAAAACAGTATTTTTAGTGCATTTTCATCAATTTTGAAAAAAATGCACTTATGTGTCCGATATGTCCGTCTGTCCGTCCATCTGAGTCGCAAAGGCTCCGAAACTACAAGAGCTAGAGACCTGCGGTTTTTTGCATGATGTCATGTATGGTCTAGAGGGTGGACAAAATCTTTTAGTTTTTCCGAAAAACTGCCTGGGGGGTAATTAAGGGGGTTTTCCCGTTGTATGAAAGTTCGTCCGATTGAACTGAATTTTGGATATGTTATAGATCATTTCAAATCTAACGAATCATAGAACACATGTTTGCCCCTATCACTTAAGGGGGTGGGGTGAGAGGCCTCCGAAGGGGGGAAAAATTTAGTTGCTCCGATTGAGCTGAAATTCAGAATGGTCATGTAAAATGACAAAATAAGCAACTTTTGTTTCGAATAATGGTCTCAAAAATGTAACACAACGGACTCTGGGGGTCAATAAGTGGCCTCCCAGGACTTCCACTAGCGAACAGTAGGGCAAAATGTCAAATTCAACCGATTGAGCTGAATTAAATCCAGCAAAAAACAGTTCTACAGTAAGTTTCTATAACCTAAGGGGGAGGAGCTGTGAGCTCCAAAAATTTGTATGAGGCGACAATTTTGTAACTCCAATTGAGCTGAAACTTGGGCAAATGTTAGTTACATTAAATTAAGCTAAATATCCTCCTGCATAAAGACCTTATGACCTGTGGAATCAAAGTCAGGGGTCCAACAAGTTTCTGCAGTGACGGAATTGGGAACAAAATATTTTCACTTCGACCCAACTTTTGCAACAAAGCAAATTGAAAATCCACTCAAATGCTATCGTCCCCGACTAAGCTTTAAACATGTTTTCGAAAAAACAGCTGTTCAACGTTACTGTTATATATTGTGAAGAAACCCTAGGGAAGACCCAAATAGACACAAATCATACTCTTTTACTCCCAAGTAAGGTTGAAAAAAGGTTTTAGGGAAATTTTGATTTTCGGGAGCACTATTGAAAGTTATGTGACCGAAAATAGGTGTTTTTCGGTTTTACCCCCATAACTTACCTCCTACTAAGATAGATTTGCGGTGAGGCAGAGGATCACGCAGGTCCCGAAGATCCTATTGTGACCCATCCTCCCACTAAAGATATCGCAAAATCGCTTCTAAGTGGAACTTGTGACATCAAAAATCATATGTTTGTCGATTGTCAGTATAACGCGCAGGCGGGCACATTTTTTTATTTATGAATTAATATATTGCGAAGTTGCCCATATTAACCGGATTGTGTGATCTAGGAAATCGTATGCATAGGAGTAGAAGTGTTTTCGGGAATACTCGAGTCGGGAAATTCCCTGGGAAGCGAGTCATTTTAAACATGCCCAATTCCCAGGAAAAAATATAATTCCCGGGCGGAAATGACCTTTAAGTTTCCATCACCGTGTAGTGACCGTGCAAAATTTAAACAAGATTGAGCTGTTGAAAAAAAATATCTAAAAAACCTTTACTTTTAGTAAGAATGAGTTCAAACGTATGGGTCGAAATGATTTTGGATCTGAGCTAGATCTTTTTCCACTTTAGGAACTCCTCTCCACGCTTTAGATATATAAGGGAGTTGCTCTTCACAAAAATTTGTTAAATGTAAACTTTTATATATTTTTGGTAGGCTGCGAAGTTATTAATACCACAACGTACAAGAAAATTGTATTTCTGGCAAAACTGTTTGCTTTAGAAAAATGCGCACTTTACAATCCTCAGGATGAAGTGAAGGGAAAAATCATCAACATTTACACGGATAGCCAGGCTGCAATCAAAGCCTTAGACTCACCCGTTTGCTCTTCCAAGTCGGTTTTCGACACAAAGAAGGCATTAAATAAGCTAGGTTTATCAAACTCCGTCAGACTTTTGTGGATTCCAGCTTATACAGGTTATGTAGGAAATGAGATAGCAGACAAAATAGCAAAAGAAGCTGCCGAATCGAGGGTAAGGAAGAGATTAGATGCTCCTCTGCTGACCTATTACTCTGCTGCAAAAATAAAAGAAGGTATTCTTGACATCTTTAGGAAAAAAAGTGCAAAATTACTCGCACTCCACAAAAGGTTTAAGTCACTCACAAAAATTTTTTGTGGACTACTCGACCAAGCGGTTTAAGGATCTGATATATAGATAGATCTGGGGTGGGGCAGAGGGTCACGCAGGTCCCGAAGATCCTATTGTGACCCATCCGTCAGAGACGGATTGCCCCGGACTCAGGGTTTTAAAGCCCCAAGTCCTGTGAAAATCTTAACAGACTCCTCAAAGTTGCGTTTGCAACATGTACCGCGTCAGAAAAATGAATTCCAAAGTGCTTCTGACGCTTATGCATCAGAGGCAGACATGAGCAAAGTAAGTGTCTCACGGTCTCACTTGTAGCATTGCAAAATCTGCAGAGCCCACTCACATTCTGATTGTCAGTCAAAAATCCTGTGATAAAGTAGGTCTCTTTTCTTGACATGTTGAGCAGTTCGCTTGATCTACGAGCCTTGTAATCCTTAATGAATTCCTTTGAATGAAGCATCCTGGGTTGATTGCGCCAATATTCTTGAGATGTTGAGTAATAACATTGCCATTCAGAGCTCTCAGAGCCGCTTGGCTGTCTGAGTATATGCAGATCTGTCTACCCTTGATGTTCTTGGATTTCAAAATCTGTGCGCATTTCTGTACAGCAAACACTTCTGCCTGGAACACAGAGGCGTGGTCATCTAAGCGGACAGGCAGCCTTTTGTTGTATTGTTCTATATAGATGCCAGATCCTGTTCCTTTTCCTGTCAATGAACCATCTGTGTAGAAGTAAATAGTATCCGAATCATGACTTTGATACTCGAATTCGTTTCTCTCCGGTATTTCAACTTCAAATGGGCGTTCAAAGTTAAATTTTTAGTGCATTTTCATCAATTTTGAAAAAAAAATCACTTATGTGTCCGATATGTCTGTCTGTCCATCTGTCCGTCCGTCCGAGTCGCAAAGGCTCCGAAACTACAAGAGCTAGAGACCTGCGGTTTTTTGCATGATGTAAGGTATGGTCTGGAGGGTGGGCCTTTGAGCATAGAAATTTTTCAGGTCGGTCGCTCTTCTCATGGAGTAGACAAACAGAGCAAAATTTTCAGCCAATTTTCGTGGAAGTTTGGAATTGAGACCTACATACTTGGATCGAAAAAAAATCTCCCAAAGTACTTAAGTCCGAAGGCTCATCTCTTGGTGGCTGTTTCTAGGGTTCCCTCTAGTGATCGTCACCAAAGATGAGAGCTCTAGCTCCCGTACTTTGGGAGCTAGAGAAAATCAAATCTTGGTGAAATTTTGTATGGGAAAACCATTTTTCGAGTCAAAAACGAGCAGTCCAAAAACGAGGCGTTATTTTACGTGAAATTTACGCATGCAAACGGAAAATCACCGCAATTTGTCGGATTTCGGTGTATTTGTTGTCTGCTTTTCTGCGTTGATCAAACGCTTAAAAATAAAAGCGCTTAACTAACGTTTAAAAACTTAAAAGCAGCAAATAAATGTTTTTTGCAGACGATAACCCGAAACTTGCTCAAAGCGTTGGAAAAGCGATTGTGTAAGTTGATCCAACGTTTTGACCTAGCGGAAAACGAACGCAAAGGGCTCTTTTTCATGAGAGTGTACGTCTGCAGAAACAAAAAGAGTGTTCTCGGTCGGTCTGTCTAGGTTGTTCGCACCATTTTTTGCTCCAAAATCGCGATAACTTTGCGAATATCGATCGGAGGTTATTTTTTTGGGGAACGAGGTTTTCTGGGGCTGGAGTATCCAGCAAAAACCAACCCAAACTTTTAGGGACCTTTAAGACCTTTCGTGAGAGAAAACTCACACAGTTCGGGACTAAATAGTCCCGAACTTAGTCCGAAATCGCGATGAGCCCCAAGTGTTGTATATCGAAAGAAGCTAAAAATTTATCACTAGGACTTCCGGTTCACAAAATATTATAAAACATGTTTAAAGCTCAGTCGGGGACGAACGCATTTGAGTGCATTTTCAATTCGCTTTGTTGCAAAAGTTGAGTCCAAGTAAAAATATTTTGTCAAAAATTCCGTCACTGAAGAAACTTATTGGACCCCTGTCTTGATCCCACAGGTCATAGAGCTTGAATGCAGAAGGATATTTGCTAAATTTGATGTCATTTAACATTTGCCCAAGTTTAAGATCAATTGGAGTTAAAAAATTTTCGCTTCATACTAACTTTGGGAGGTCTTAGCTCCTCACCTTTAGGTCATAGAGGCTTACTGTGGAAGTGTTTTTTGCTGGATTTAATGCCATCTTACACTTGCCAAAGTTTCAGCTCAATCGGTTGAATTTGAAATTTCGCCCTACTGTTCGCCAAGGGAAGTGTTGGGTGGCCACTTATTGACACCCAAAGTCCGTTATTTTACATTTTTTGGGACCATAATTCGAAACAAAAGTTGCTTATTTTGTCATTTTACATGACCATTCTGAATTTCAGCTCAATCGGAGCAACTAAATTTTTCCCCCCTTCGGAGACCTCTCACCCCACCCCCTTAAGTGATAGGGGCAAACATGTGTTCTATGATTCGTTAGATTTGAAATGATCTATAACATATCCAAAATTCAGTTCAATCGGACGAAGTATATGGAACTTCCATACAACGGGAAAAGTACTCTGCGTTGATACCACTGCTTTTTCGGAAAAACCAAATCGTTTCGCCCACCCTCCAGACCATACATGACATCATGCAAAAAACCGCAGGTCTCTAGCTCTTGTAGTTTCGGAGCCTTTGTGACTCGGACGGACGGACGGGCGGACAGACAGACATATCGGACACATAAGTGCATTTTTTTCAAAATTGATGAAAATGCACTAAAAATAGCTTTTGCGGTATTTGGGTAAATCTTCTTACAACCACCATGTCGCAACCAGATGTCACTTAGTTGTTAATTTGATATTAAGAGACGGGAAATTTAATGTAGATTCCAACAATACTTCATTTGACGGAAATCATCTAAATCTTTATTGAAAAATAAATGTTACTGAATCCTCTTCTGATAAAAAATAATAAAACCACGACTACGGCGATGTAATCGCCGTTTGCGATATGAAAACGCGAGTGAAAGCCCAGAGAACCTATAACTGGTAGAACAAGAATGAAATAAGAAAACTTTTATTTACAGGAAATTTCCGTGAAACGGCCTAATAAGGCTGCTATGAGCAAAATAAACAAATATTCATACAAATAAACAAAAATTTTATTTGACACTTGAAGTCATGGAAGTGTGATAGGCGCACCTGTCGCGAATTTCTGGTTTCGTCTAGAAAAATTTTGAGTCTGAGGTATGTTGGGAATGAAGTATTATAAAGAGTCCCAGAATCACCCAAAATAAAACTCATTTTTAACATTTTAGTTCGTAAGTTGATTAAGATCTTTGGGTGAACTTGGCAGCAAGGATAGGGTCGAGGTAGTCACTTTTGTGTTCCAGAAGTGAGAAAAAGCGGCAAACACCATATTTTTGAAGCTGTCAAACACATTTTCCGGCTAAACTCACAAAAGAGAGAGGTTCCGGAAACCTCTAATCACCTCTTTGTTGGCTCTGTAGGTCCTTTTGAAAAAGGGAGAAGGTCCTGGAGACTCTGAGGGTCACGCTATTGTGAGTTTGTAGACTTGACTTGTATATCCGACAAACTTGGCTGATATTTAGTTTCGGGGTCTCGATTGAATTTCAGGACTTCCAGAGCCAATAAGGGCACTCTCTTATTTAAAAAGAACTGACTTTCCAAATCGATGAAATTTTAGTCTAAGTCCCAGCTTTAGTACCAGTACCAGCTTTAGTCTGAGGCCAAGATCTTTCTAATGAAAAGCCACTCGGGTACTTTTCGGTGACATTTAGTTTCGGGTTGTCACTGGGATAAGGCTCACTTCGAATAAACATTCGAATTTTTTGCCATCATTTTTAAAATTCCATTGTTTTGCCATACGTTTTGACATTCGAATGTTTTTATTTGGGACTAAACATTCGAATGTTTTCCATTCATTCGAATGTTTTCACGAATGTGAACAAATAATTTGGGCGATATATTCATTCACATTCATGTAAAACATTCGTATTAGTGAAAGAAAGCCTAGATACTTCAACGTAAAATACTATAAAACAGTGCAAACGCGAACATAACACTTTTTCGTTGCATCTCGGTAAGAATGTTTGGTAACTCAACGCTTTCAGCGACCTTTTTTTTGTAAGAGAGAAATTTTGTACACTCAAACACCATAAAATTATTTAACTTCTACTACACGGTTTATATTGCCTGCCTTTACATGAAAAAACATTGTATATTTACCAAATATAAAAAACCATGAGTGAAATTTATTGGTGAAGCAGATATCATGAGCAGCTAGCGACCATCTTATGACATTAGTGTTGCATACTTGGCTTAATTTCAGCAGTCCTGCAAATATTTTTCTTAATTAGAAATCATAGAATCAGAATAAGAAGTCTACGTGTTTATTTTTAGTGCATTTTCATCAATAAAAAAAATGCACTTAAGTGTCCGATATTTCCGTCCGTCCGAGTCGCAAAGTCTCCGAAACTACAAAAGCTAGAGATTTGCGGTTTTTTGCATATTGTCATGTATGGTCTGGAGGGTGGTGGTTTTTCCGAAAAACTGCCGAGGGGGTGACGTACGTCTACGGTAGACTTAACTCCGGTCCTCCTCATTTGACCCCCAGTCTGAATCACTAAAACCAAGAAATTTATTATTTCCCCCCGCGAGAAGGTCAGCTTGGCATTGAGTGTCCCCTTTAAGTAGCTTAAAATTCGTTTCACGGCTAGCCAGTGGGGAGGTCCCGGATTCTCGTTGAATTTTTAGACCATGTTAACCGCGTAGCAAATGTCCAGCTCCGTTGTCTGTGACGCGAAAATCAAGCACCGAACGGCTTGACGATACGGAACGCTCTGCATCTTCTCCTACTCTTCCTCGGTGCTCGGGCACATCGGTTTATTCAATCGCTTGTCTGGATCGGCAGGCAAGGTCAAAGGATTACAGTTCTCCATGTTAAACCGCTTCAAGAGGTCTCGCAAGTACTTTTCCTGGTCCAGGTACAACTCGGATCTTTGTAGCATCCCAGGCTTAAATCTTCGAGGCAATTCTTCGTTGAGGGACCTGTGGTCGTCCCCAGAGCCGATTCTAATCCTTCCTGACCCTCGTTGTAAAGTTTTTCGAGAGAAAAGTGGAATTTCGGTTTTCCCATACAAAAATTTCTCGAAAATTCGATTTTCTCTAGCTCCCAAAGTACGGGGGCTAGAGCTCCCATCTTTGGTGACAATTGTTAGAGGGACCCCTAGAAACAACCACCAAGAGATGAGCCTCCAGACTTAAGTACTTTGGGAGATTTTTTTTTCGATCAAAGTAGGTTTGAAACCCCTACTACCACGGAAATTGGCTGAAAATTTTGCTCTGTTTGTCTACTCCATGAGAGGAGCGACCGACCAAAAAAATTTCCATGCTCGAAGGTCCATAGGCTGAATGATCTGGGAGTGGCTAACCGAGTGACCCTGGCTTGGGTGCCTGGGCACTCTGGTGTGGAGGGTAATGAGATTGCTGATGCCCTTGCTCGAAAAGGCTCGGGAACAGCGCTCATTGGACCGGAACCTGCCTTGGGATGGACCTACGCTTCTCTCAAAGTACACCTACGGTGGAGACTTCGGGAACAGCACCATCGGTACTGGACGGGGCTTAAAACCTGTAGGAATACTAAGAGATTTGTGCTAGGTCCAGACCAGGACAGAGCCAGGTACCTGCTGTCAATGGGGAGACAGGAGATCCGTCTGTTGATGTTTGCTATCACGGGCCACAGCCCATTGTACAGACATCTGTACAGACTGCTCAAGACTGATTCTCCTGTCTGTCGGAGATGCCAGAGTCAGGTGGAGGAATCCCCTGAACACTTCCTTCAGGATTGTGACGGCTACGAGGCTTCGAGGCGCAGGATTTTTAAGGGACCGTTCAAGTATGGCGATCTCAGGAAGGAAGGCGTGGATACTCTGCTGAGATTCATCTAAGCGACTAAGAGATTCAACGACTGATGGCTGCCTCTGATTGCTTCAGAGGCCACTCTTTTCGGGATGTTTGGATGCTAGGGGCCCTAGATGGCCTTTGTGTTCAGGTCTACGACCAATCCCCTTCAAGAGCAACTTATGAGACTTTCATTCGATTGTAACTTAAGAGCCACCTGAATAAAAGTATTGAAGTATTGAAGAGTAATCGCAAGCGGATGTACGTCGCCATGTACTTCGACGACCTGCTGATTTTCTGTGACAATGAAAATCAAATGAAGCAGCTGAAGAAGAATCTTGAAAGCTATTTCAAGATGAAGGAATTGGGTCCTGCCTTCAACTGTTTGGAAATGCGAATCAACCGGAACCGAGAGAAAGGCTCCCATCTTTGTAGACGATTGTTAGAGAGATCCCTAGAAACAACCACCAAGAGATGAGCCTCCAGACTTAAGTACTTTGGGAGATTTTTTTTTTCGATCAAAGTAGGTTTGAAACCCCTACTACCACGGAAATTGGCTGAAAATTTTGCTCTGTTTGTCTACTCCATGAGAGGAGCGACCGACCAAAAAAATTTGCATGCTCGAAGCTATGGACACATTCCTCTACTAAACAGCGCCTTCAGGGCTGCCTGACTGTCTGAGAACACAAAAATCTCCCTGCCAGTCGTCGCTTGTCCCAAGAGTCTGCACGCCACCTCTACAATAGCATACACCTCAGCTTGAAACACTGAGGCTCTCTTGCCCAAGGCGAAGGACAGGTTGATGTCCCCATTCTCCACATAGACTCCAGCTCCAGAACCAGAATTCATCAGAGAGCCATCTGTGAAACAAACGACAGAGTTCCCACTCACAATCTCTCTCCTGAATGTATCCCACAGATCCCTTTCCGGAATAAGGCACTGAAAGTTTCGGAGCATTATGCACCTAGCCTTTGTAGTGTCACAAATTCCAGCAAAGCCTCCGTTTCCAACATTCAGGAGAGATGCCGTAAGGGTCGATCTCTCACCATGGCCGTGGGCTACTCTCCTCCCAAGCACTAAGCTGATCCTGCAAAGTGCCTTCTGTGCCTCTGTCCTCACAAAGAGGTGCAGTGGGGGAAGGTCCAGCAATATTTCCATCGCTGCAGTAGGAGTAGTCCTCAGCGCACCTGTAATGCCGAGGCAAGCAAGTCGCTGCAACCCATCCAACAAAAGCTGTGCTGTCGGAACAAGAGTCCGATGCCACCACGCAACCGCCCCATAGATCAGAAACGGTCTCACCACAGCTGTATAGAACCAATGGACCATCTTAGGGCTAAGGCCCCAAGTACTTCCAAAGATCCTACGACATTGCCAGAAGAGACCAATGGCTCTCTGTAGTTTCCTCTCCAAGTGAATCTTACCGGTCATCAGTGGATCTAGGTATACACCTAAATACTTCACTGTCCCCGAGAGCTTCAACTCGGTGCCAAACAAAAAAGGCCAGGTCACCGTAGGGAGTTTCCTCTTTCTGGTGAACAGCATCATTTCTGTTTTAGCAGGATTAACAGAGAGCTCATGTGCTCTGCACCAGGACTCCACAACCCCAAGAGATGTTTGCATCAGCTCAGTGATTGTGGACAAAAACTTGCCTCTGATCATTATGACAACGTCGTCGGCATACGCAATACAGTGCAGCAGCAGCAACACTTGCATCTGGATCAACGACACTTCACAGCTCTTCCATTTCCAGAAGAGTCCTTACTGCATAAGACCAGCAGCCATAATTCTCTCGACCCTTCAGCTTTAGGATCCGAAAAGAATTTCCGCCTTAAGCACTATCCATTTGAGAATCTTATTTTCAATTAAGAAGATAGGAACTGGGTCCATAAACTGTTTGCAGAGTGGGGTTTTATTAAGGTATGATATCAGCGGAGCCTAGCAACTCCTTTTATAGGTAGCCAGGGAGTCAAAGATCACTAAGTTTTCAACAATAAGCAACTTTCGTTGCGCAACATGGTATCGAAAATGAAAAATTACGGATTTAGAGGGTCAATTATTCAAAACTCAAGAATTCCCCTACTTTGTGAACAGAGGGGCAAAATTTCAAATCCAACCGATTGTGCTAAAACTTTGGAAACTGTTAGATGGAAGTAAATCCAGCAAAAATATTTTTAGAGTAAGTCTTTATGACCTAAGAGTGCAGACCTAAGAGCCTCCAAAGTTTGTATGGGGAAAAAATTTTTAGGTCCAATTGAGCTGAAACTCGAACAAATGTTAGATGACATTATTTTTTGCAAAAACACATTTCTTAAGATAGGCACTATGACTTGTGGGATCAAAGTATGGGGTCCACTAAATTTCTGTAGCAATGGTGTATGCACCTTCGGGCATGGAAATCGGATCTCCCAAAGTACTTAACCCTCCGTCTAACACCTGGGTCTGGCCAGGCCCATCGCAACTTTGATAACGTATATCTTTAAAACTATAAAAGTTAGAGACTTGTGGCCTCGGGTAGCTTCCTAAAATATTTTTTGACGATTTTTAATCATAAACAAAAGTAAAAAAAAGTTTGTTAAATAAGCTTAAATTAAGCTTTAAAAAAAATACCCTTCGGTTGCACACTTGGGTCTGCCCAGACCCCCATACATTTTGTATGGAAAGCGGGTAGAGCTATGTTTTAAAAATCTTGTTTTAGAAAACCGTCGTACTTTTCACACTTTTAATATTGTATATATGTTAATTGAAGTTTATTTTACTTGTAAAAAATATTGTCAATATGACAGGTCCGTTATTTTGTTATGTATAGCGAAATTAACAAAGTCAAATCTCAACAAATCAACAAAAATATGGCGGAAGAAATTGAGTTTCATTATAATACCCGATCCCGTGCCGTCAAATTGCACAGTACAATCGCTTTACTAGTTGCATTAGCAGATAATATAGGGGGAGAAGATTTCGAGGAACCTGAAGAACCTTGGCAACTAGGCAAACATGAAGAAGACGGTAATTGGGTATACCCATATACCTTAGAACCCCAATTTTTAGTGCATTTTCATCAATTTTGAAAAAAATGCACTTATGTGTCCGATATGTCCGTCCGTCCGTCCGTCCGTCCGTCCGTCCGTCCGTCCGTCCGAGTCGCAAAGGCTCCGAAACTACAAGAGCTAGAGACCTGCGGTTTTTTGCATGTTGTCATGTATGGTCTGGAGGGTGGGCGAAACAATTTGGTTTTTCCGAAAAACTGCCTGGGGGGTAATTAAGGGGGTTTTCCCGTTGTATGAAAGTTCTATATACTTCGTCTGATTGAGCTGAATTTTGGATATGTTATATATCGAGTCAAATCTAGCAAATCATAGAACACATGTTGGCCCCTATCACTTAAGGGGGTGGGGTGAGAGGCCTCCGAAGGGGGGAAAAATTTAGTTGCTCCGATTGAGCTGAAATTCAGAATGGTCATGTAAAATGACAAAATAAGTAACTTTTGTTTCGGATTATAGTCTCAAAAATGTAAAATAACGGATTCTGGGCGTCAATAAGTGGCCATCCAAGACTTCCCCTGGAGAACAGCAGGGCAAAATTTCAAATTCAACCGCTTGAGCTGAAACTTTGTCAACTGTTAGATGGCATTAAATCCAGCAAAAAATAGTTCTACAGTAAGTCTCTATGACTTAAGGGTGAGGAGCTAAGGGCTCTCAAAGTTAGTATGAGGAGAAAATTTTTTAACTCCAATAGAGCTTAAACTGGGGCAAATGTAAGTTGACATTAAATTTAGCTAAAAATCCCCCTACATTAAGGCTCTATGACCTGTGGGATCAAAGTCAAGGGTCCAAAAAGTTTCTGCAGTGACGGAATTGGGGACAAAATATTTTCTCTTTGACCCAACTTTTGCAACAAAGCGAATTGAAAATGCACTCAAATGCGTTCGTCCCCGACTAAGCTTTAAACATGTTTAGTCTATAGACGACTAAAAGGGGTCCTTAGATTCGTATCTGTTCATTATAGGGGTCAAATGTAGTTTAATAAATTTGTTGGCTTCATAAAATGTACAATATCCCCAAATTTGAACTCACTCGGGTGAAATTTGGTAATTTTCCGAAAATGTTCAGCCTCCCTGGCTACGTCTCTGGAGATTTTCCGGAATTTTTTTTTTTTTCGTTCTCAACTCACTAGGCAACGAGCAAAATTTAGAAAAAATTCGCAGCTTTCTAAGTCTTACCGTTACGTAGCAATTTAATTTTGAATCAACAGACTGCAGACGAACATACATACAGACGCACATACTGAGCTTAAGCAAAATATTTTTGAGTTTTGAAAGTAACTAAAAATTGAAAAATGAACCAACAATGTGATTTTGATATTTACTTATTGTATTTTTAATGTCTAAGTTGATAAAATTTACATTTTAAAATAGGGGTCTGGCCAGACCCAGGTGTGCAACCGAAGGTGTACGGAGTAGGTGTTAGACGAAGGGTTAAGTCCGGAGGCTCATCTCTTGGTGGCTGTTTTTAGGGGTCCCTCTAGTGATCATCACCAAAGATGGGAGCTCTAGCTTCCGTACTTTGGGAGCTAAAGAAAATCGAATTGTTTTGAAATTTTTGTATTTGAAAATTTCACCAAGATTTGATTTTCTCTAGCTCCCAAAGTACGGGGGCTAGAGCTCCCATTTTTGGTGACAATCACAAGAGGGACCCCTAGAAACAGGCACCGGTGCCTCCGGACTTAAGTACTTTGGGAGATTTTTTTTTTCGATCCAAGTATGTAGGTCTCAAATCCAGACGTCCACGAAGATTGGATGAAAATTTTGCTCTGTTTGTCCACTCCATATAAAGAGCGACCGACCTGAAAAATTTCCATGCTCGAAGGTATGCACAAATTTCATTTTGATGCAACTTTTGCAACAAAGCGAATTGAAAATGCACTCAAATGCTTTCGTCCCTGACTTAGCTTTAAACATGTTTTAAAAACAAGTCACTCTTTCAGGGCTTAGACCTGGCCAAGCGGCCTACTGCGAATTTTGTTTTTGAAAAAATTTGAATTTATTTTTAGAAAAATTTTATATGGGAAAATCTAACTTTAAGGCCGAATATCTCCGGAAGGAAGCTCAAACCGGATGTGGGGTCGGTGGGTATCTTCAAATATGCTCAAAATTTTTTCCTAATGTCATCCCAGAAGTCCCGAGGGTTTGTTAGATTATTTCCTGCACCCGTGGTGCAAGAGGGTCGAATGAGGTGTCATTAGAAAGGTAATTTTTGGCCCTTTTCAACAATTTCAAACTTCCTATCGAAGGTTTGCTCGTCCTTAAGATATGAATTTTTTAGTCCAAAAATCATATCTCAAAATTTAACTCCTAGCTTCTCAGGTTTTTTTCTTTCTAAAACTAGTTTGGGTCAAGGAAAAACTTTTACCCATATGTCACAACCCCAGTTGCCATGTTGGAAGTACGTCAAATAGCGTGTCAAAAATTAAAAACGCCATTTAAAAATACTTCAACATGGCGGGTGACCATTTTTTTTTTTGTTTAAATTATACTTCTCATTGAGGAATACACGTCGTCTTTGGACATCAAAACGCTATGACCTACTAAATTAGGCCAAAAGAATTTTCAAAGGAAAAAAATCTGTTTTTTTGAAAATTTTAGTACTGCACATGCCCTTAAATCCGAAAAATTTTTACGGAACCGTACTTCTGGCATTTTTGCGCATCCATTGATATCAAAATCACCTTCCTAACTGCTCTGAAAGCTGAGATATGAAGGCGTGACACGGCTGCCACCTTTATACTCACGAACCCTAATTGAATTGGCATCTCGATAGGGTGGCAGCAGTGTCACGCTTCCATATCTCGTCTTCTAGAGCTGCTAGGAAGATAATCTTGGTATCAAAAGACGCGTTAAAATGCCAGAAGTACGATCGGTAAAAACTTTTTGGATATAAGGGCGTTCGCAGTAGTAAAATTTTCAAAAAACAGAATTTTTAACTTTGAACATTTTTTTGGCCTACTCTGGTAGGTCATAGCGGTTTGGTGTCCAATAAGGACTGTAATTTAAAAACATAAGAAAAGTCAGCCGCCATGTTGAAGGTATTTTTAAATGGCGTTTTTAACTTTTGACTCGCTATTTCACGTACTTCCAACATGCAACCGGGGTTGTGACATATGGGTAAAAGTTTTTCCTTGACCCAAACTATTTTTAGAAAGAAAAAAACCTGAGAGGCTAGGAGTTAAATTTTGAGATATGATTTTTGGACGAAAAAATTCATATCTTAAGGACGAGCAGACCTCCGATAAGAAATTTGGGATTGTTGGAAAGGCTCATCTGTCAAACTCAATTTGGCTGAATTTTTTTTGAAAAAATCGCAGTAGGCCGATTCTAACCCCTTAAAAAGGAATCAATGCGACTTTCACTAGCGGAAGACTTTGAAGTAAAGGTTAACAGAAACCAGAGAGTTCAAGAGAATTCGGATTAAATATCGAGACAAACATAGCAGACATCACTGACCTTGTTTATGCGGCACGGTCAAAAGGTTATTAATAATATTATCTGTTTAAAGGAGAAATTTTCTTGTCCAAACAAAGTTTCTACTCTTAAAACTACAGGATTTGTTCAGTTTATATACAAAGTATTCCAAATTGCAAAATAAATGCCCAAAAGTTTTACTCAGATGCTTCAGTGGTGATATGAGGGGTAGTTTCTGCAGGAGAGCAGTTTTTATGGATTTTGGCCGAAAACGGGTTCAAAAATTATCTCTTAACAATGTTGTCGGCCTCCAGAGTGATGTCCCGGCTCTACGTCTAGAACAAGAACACCGCCTGGAATTGAGCACGCTTACTTCCAGATGTCAGAAATTCACGTGACTTAGCAAATTAGGCATTTGGTTGCTGAGTCTTGAGAAGGAGAGACCAGATTGTGAAATAGTTAGGAAAACTTGTGAAAATGTAAGCCCTTCAGGTAGAAGAATTTGGGATCTTGTTTTCAATGTATTGTTGTATTTTAGAATGGTGGAATTGAGCCCAGAAATTGCTGGACTCCTTGCGTTACATTGTCCTAAAGTAACCGAGAAAATTGTGAGTTATTTGACGAGACATGGTATAAAAATTGATGTTGGAAATTGAGCAGGTTGACCAGAAAATTCTTGAATTTCGATCCCAATTGTCACCGTGTAGATCCACGAATACCCACCAGAATTGAGAGTTTACTATTAATTATTATTTCTTAAGTGCCGGGACTTCACCCTTATTATAAGAAATAAACTCTCAATGACTAAGAGCTGTTTCATTTAACTGGTGGACATCGGTGCCATATGTTGAAGGAAAATAGGCTAGTTCAGGCTTAGAAAATTTAAAAAAGGAACATTTAAGCTTGCAACAAGAAGAAATACTCTCCGATACTGAAAACTTATTTCATGGTTGGTGCAAAAAAAAAATTTCGCGCTTTTATACAGACGGACAAATGGCTTCCCAAGTTCCCTTATGGCTTTCTTTTGCACAATATCATATGATCGTGGATCATGTCAAAGCTTCAAAAAATAACACATGTTTAAAGCTTAGTCGGGGACGAACGCATTCGAGTGCATTTTCAATTTGCTTTGTTGCAAAAGTGGAGTCAAAGAGAAAATATTTTTTCCTAAATTCCATCACTGCCGAAACTGATTGGACCCCTGACTTTGATCCCACAGGTCATAGAGCCTTAATGCAGGTGGATATTTAGCTAAGCTTAATGTCATCTAACATTTGCCCCAGTTTAAGCTCAATTGGAGTTACAAAATTTTCGCCTCATACTAACTTTGGGAGGCCTTAGCTCCTCACCCTTATGTCATAGAGGCTTACTGTAGAACTGTTTTTTGCTGGATACCATCTCTAACAGTTGCCAAAGTTTCAGCTCAATCGGTTGAATTTGAAATTTTGCCCTACTGTTCGCCAAGGGAAGTCTTGGGTAGCCACTTATTGACCTCCAGAGTCCATTATTTTACATTTTTGAGACCATGGTTTGAAACAAAATTGGCTTATTTGTCATATTACATGATAATTCTGAATTTCAGCTCAATCGGAGCAACTAAATTTTTCCCCCTTCGGAGGCCTCTCACCCCACCCCCTTAAGTGATACGGGAAAACATGTGTTCTATGATTTGCTAGATTTGACACGATGTATAACATATCCAAAATTCAGCTCAATCGGACGAAGTATATGGAACTTTCATACAACGGGAAAACCCCCTTAATTACCCCCCAGGCAGTTTTTCGGAAAAACCAAAGTGGTTCCACCACCCTCCAAACCATAAATGACAACATGCAAAAAACCGCAGGTCTCTAGCTCTTGTAGTTTCGGAGCCTTTGCGACTCAGACGGACGGACGGAAGGACGGACGGACGGAAGGACGGACGGACATATCGGACACATAAGTGCATTTATTTCAAAATTGATGAAAATGCACTAAAAACGGTAAATTGGCAAAATTTAAATACTTTTTGCCAAAGTGTAAGCTGAAACCTCGACAAAATGGTGCGTGCCGCAAGTTTAGGCTTTAAAAAACTTTTTCACAATCCAGTTAATTCAGCGGCTGCGGAATTGTAAAAAATACTGTACAGGCACGGCTGCATTCACTCGGACTTGCGGAAAGTAGGTCTATATTGCTTCCCCTTGCTCGCAAGCTCGCTCGGGGGCAATTATAGCCCTTCTTTCCTCACTTTCCGAGTGAATTCAGCAGTGCTGTAAAATACTATTGAAGCTGGTCCGGGAAGCTAAATTTAGTGAGATTCCCAGAAGTATGATTAAGCCCACTTTTCATATCATTGACTTTTTGAAATTCAAAAAAATGGACCAAAAAATTTTTATCGAATTTGAGTGACAAAAAGCACCATTTCGGATAGCTCTTGAAATTTCAACAAGACTACCAGAGTTAGTTTTTCGATTTTTGACCCTTAAGGGGAGTTCTGGGCTCTTCTTCCCCTAGGTCCAGTTTCAGTGAAACCCGACCTTGCTCCACTAAATTTGTATCAGGGCTTCCAATTGGGCTTCTTGAGTAACAAAAAGCACCATTTTGGATAGCTCTTGAAATTTCAAAGAGAATCTCAGAGCCCTTTTTTCGATTTTTGACCTTTGTAGCAACGATCATTTCAAAGCAACGTTCCTCCAGCATTCTCGCAGCGTGCCCCAGGAGTTACCGGTCAGGAGCGCGATCTCACATAGATCGCTCTCTTCCTCCTGTGCCACCAACCTGTAAAGACGTGCCTGCCGCACGCAACAAATTCAAGTTCCAACACGAATCTAATAAGTAAGTCAAAGTTCATATTACTTATCCGTGGGCGACACAGTGCCCCACATTGGTGACCTCGACGTGATTTGTCAAGAGGAGAAAGCAAAGCCAGGAGGAAGTGATTCAAAGACCGGCAGTCCAGCCGCCATTTAAGACAGCCGGCACGTGCACACACCGAGGTACCGTCAAGAAAATCCCAGCATTCCCACCCAACGATGGAAGCTGCTCACAGCAGCAGGTAAGAGAACAACACACTCTTTAATCTCCTGGGCGCCCTCGGTTGTGTTCGAATTTTATCTTCGTTTTATGTCGAAATCGTCGGAAATCTCCACAAAATTCTTTCCGAGACGCCCAACTGTATTTCGGGAGCCTACTCAAAAGCTTCAACAACGGAGGCCACAAAAAGCAGCAAACCAAGCCGTCACCGTTGGATTGCAACCGCACTTGTTCCATCGTGCTACGCAACCGCACCACGCTGCCCTACCGTGCGAGGAATCTGCCGCACACCGCGATAACCGTCCCACCTACAACTAGGACGAAGCCAGCCAAGCTCTGCAAGGTTGTGAGCCCCACGCCGTCGGGAGATAGCAGCAAGCCCCATCAACACATCGGGCAGGTCGCGTAAGTGATAGCTTTAAGTGGTGCGCGAAAATTTTTTGTCCGTTACCCAATTTTATTTTTTGGTTTTAAAGTTTTATATTTGCTTTGTGGGATCAAATCGTGGTGGAGTTCTCGCGTGACGTTTATGTCAAACTTTGATAGTCCGCTTACAGATTTTTTTAACAAAATTAACGCTTCTTCACACTCCGGGACACCCAGGGACGATTTGAGGATGTTGCCAGCGCAGAACGAGGGAACCGAGACACCTCGGGCCATTCCTCTTCCACCCCCTTCCGGCCAAAATCTGGCATTTCCGCAAGAAATTTTGGGCGTTAGGGCGGTGCGAGTCCCTCCTTTCTGGCAGCAACTCCCCGCCGTTTGGTTCGCCCAGATCGAGGCGCAGTTTGCGTTGGGCAATATTACCTCGGAGTCGACCAGATACAATTATGTTCTCCCCGCAGTCACAGAGGATATGGCTGAGAAACTCATGGACGTGATTTTGAACCCTGGGCCCACTCTTTACACGACATTGAAAGAGGCGATGATCCGCGCATTTTCTTTTTCGGCGGAACGTAGACTTCAGGAGCTTCTGAAGGATACAAATATCGGCGATCGGTCGCCTTCCGATTTCTTTCGACACATGAGAGCGATCGCGGGCCAGAATAGCGCTTGTTCTGAAGAGTTTTTGACCCAATTGTGGAGATCGCGGCTTCCCCCAACTGTGTCCGCCATTTTGGAGGCACACGAGTACACGCAGACGAGCCAGTTGCTCACCGCGGCAGACAAGATCTACGAGTCTTTGAGGGGGAATTCATTCGGTCCGTCCGTCAACGCTGTCTCGAGTGCACCTGCGACTAAAGTAGAGAATTTAGAACTTCAGAACGAGAAACTTAGGATCGAGATCGAGGCATTGAGAGCGCGAGTTTATCAGAAGAACAGGAGGCCTTTTCAACGAGGCCGTTCACGTTCAAGGGGAGATGGGACCAATTACAATCGGAATAGGAATTCAGCGAGATCCAGCTCAAGCGCATCCGGAATGTGCTATTATCACGGAAAATTCGGAGCTCAGGCGAAGAACTGCTCCGGCAGCTGCAGTTTTCGCAGCGGTTCGTCAAATTCGGGAAACTAGGAGCTGCTGTGGTCGCAACGGCCAACCACAGCACGCACACGCAGTGCCGCCTTTTTGTTCGAGACCCATCGACACGACTCACTTTTCTCGTTGACAGCGGAGCTGACGTTTCAGTTCTTCCCGCTAGAGTCACTCGAGATTTCAATCGGAATGTGGTCCAGCACATGTCGGCAGCCAACGGGAGTACGATTCAGGTTTTCGGGACGAAACTTTTGTCACTAGATTTGGGCCTGCGTAGGTCCTTCACGCACACTTTCGTGATTGCTTCCGTGAACAAACCTATTATTGGCGCAGACTTTATCAGCCGTTTTCAACTCCTGATAGATCTTCACGGGAAGAGATTGATAGATAAGAATACCAAGGTTTTCACAAATTGCGCCCAGATCTGCTCAGATGACCCTACTCCTAAACATTTTCAGATCAACGATGATTTTCAGGCTCTTTTAAACGAATTCCGCTCGCTGACGGAAGAGCCAGATTACAACGCGCCCGTTTGTCACTCCGTAGTCCATCACATTCTGATAAAGGGACAGCCCCCATTCGCCAAGGCCCGACAGTTGGATCCACAGAGGCTCAGGGCTGCCCGCCACGAATTCGAGTATATGTGTCAAATCGGTATTTGCAGACCCTCGGAATCACCTTTCTCATCTGCCCTACACATGGTGGCAAAGAGAGACACTCCCGACTGGAAACCTTGCGGGGATTATCGTAGACTGAACGCAGTCACGGTACCAGATCGTTATCCCCTGCCGCACATTCAATCCTTTTCGTCAAACGTTGACGGATGCAAGTTTTCGCCAAGATCGACTTGGTCAGAGCGTACCACCAGATCCCGGTCGCGGAAGAGGACATTCCGAAGACAGCGATTGTCACCCCTTTCGGACTCTTCGAGTTTTTGCGGATGCCATTCGGGCTGCGCAACGCCGCGCAGACATTTCAGAGATTTATGCACCAAGTGGTTCGAGGTCTTGACTTCGTGTTCGTCTACTTAGACGACATTTTGGTCGCTAGCAAGACTTTGGACGAACACAGGGAACATCTCCGTGCCTTGTTCTCTAGACTACAGGATTTCGGTCTCAAGATCAAAGCGTCAAAATGCGTTTTTGGTGCCCAAGAGATTGAATTTTTGTCCCACGTTGTCTCGTCTCAGGGCATCAAACCGACCGGGAGTCGAATCACGGCAATTCAGGAATTCCCAGCACCCCAGAACGTACGTCAAGCCCAGAGATTTGTCGGCATGGTGAATTACTACCGCCGTTTCATACCCAACCTAGCACAACTTTTGGCACCGATTGATGCCCAAATCGCGAGATTTGCAAAACGTGCAGGTAGACCGAGCAAGAGAGCACCACTTTCAGAGCCTACAGGACAATTTTTCTGGCCAGACGAATGCGCCAAAAGTTTTGCTGAAGTGAAGGCCGCCATGGCCGCAGCAACCATGCTAGTCCACCCTCAAGACGGTGCTACCTTCAGTATTGCGAGTGATGCCTCAAACTTAGCGGTCGGAGCTGTACTACAGCAATTTCGGAACGGTCAATGGGAACCCTTGGCATTTTTCTCCAAGAAACTCAACCCAGCACAACAGAAATACTCTACCTTCGATCGGGAATTGTTGGCAGCGTACCTCGCTGTTAAACACTTTCAGTACTTCGTGGAGGGTAGGGAATTTTCGATCATCACAGATCACAAACCCATCACATATGCACTCACTTCTAGAGCTGAAAAAAGCCCCCGGCAAGCTCGCCAACTTGATTTCATTTCACAATTTACTTCCGATATCAGATATATTAAGGGTGAAGATAACGTCGTAGCAGACACTTTGTCTCGCACAGAGACTGCAACACTCGATTTTTTTTCCCCAGACTTGATCCTTCTGTCTGACCATCAAAAGGAGAGCAAAGAGTTAGCAGACATTTTGGGCTCCGACCTTCGAGCCCTCTCCTTCAAATTGGAAAAGATCGAAGTACCCGGTCCAGACCTTTCCATTTGGTGCGAAACTGGCACCACCAGGAATAGGCCCTTCTTGCCCGAGAGTTTGCGCAGGCAGATTTTCGAGACCCTTCACAACGTTTCGCATCCCGGTGTACGCGCGACACGTCAGAAAATCGCGCAATACTACTTTTGGCCCAAGATGAATTCTGACGTTGGCCGCTGGGCCAAATCTTGCATCCCATGTCAACAACACAAGATCTATCGACACACGAAATCGCCCTTACAAGCCTTTCAATTACCGAAATCTCGATTTTCGAAGATTCACATCGATATTGTCGGCCCACTTGCACCCTCCGAGGGCTACCGGTACATTTTTACAATCGTGGATCGTTTCACTCGATGGCCGGAAGCGTTCCCCATCCGGGACATTTCAGCGACCTCAATAGCTCGTTGCTTCGTTACGAACTACGTCTCGAGATTCGGAGTTCCAGACGAGATTACTACAGATCAAGGCACACAATTCGAATCCAGACTTTTCAATGAACTTTGCAAATTGCTGGGCACAATGCGAATCCGTACAACTGCATACCACCCACAAGCGAATGGGATGGTCGAGCGATTTCACAGGACGCTGAAAGCCGCACTGCGCGCCGAAGATTTCACACATTGGTCCCGGAGACTTCCATTAGTCTTATTGGGGTTGCGAACTACAGTCAAACAAGATTTAGGATGTTCTCCCGCTGAGTTGACCTACGGTGAGAATATTAGGCTACCTGGGGAATTCTTCGTCAGCGGAGGGGACGACAGGATTTTGGACCCCACAGATTACGTCGATAGGCTTCGCACACACTTCGAGGAGATTCGACCCAGACCTCCTCGAGCCCCTACCGAGAAATCTTACATACCACCTTCTCTCAGCGATTGCGAGTACGTTTTTGTTAGAGTTTTGAGGGAACAGTCCAGTTCAAAGCCTCCCTACGACGGACCTTTCAGAGTAGAGAAGAGATTTCGCAAGTTTTTCATAGTCAAGCGGGGGAACAGGACAGACAAGATCTCGATTGATCGACTCAAACCAGCGAACGTCGATTCTGGAGCGGAGAACCGCAGGGTCACCTTTGCATACTAGAAGGATGGGAGTTTCGCATGTCAATTTGATCTTTTACATTCGTGAGAGACATGCTCTTCTCAAACCTGCTGTTTTGGAGTTGTGATTTAGAATTATTATTGTTAAAATTTTTATGTTTACCGTAGAACAGGCATTTTCACGTGAAAACTGCTCTTATCCTTCGTGATCTTTATATTTATTTAACACCACTTAAAACATTACTTTTCACGTCCGCTGCCACGACATGAAAACTGGGGGGAGCTATGTAGCAACGATCATTTCAAAGCAACGTTCCTCCAGCATTCTCGCAGCGTGCCCCAGGAGTTACCGGTCAGGAGCGCGATCTCACATAGATCGCTCTCTTCCTCCTGTGCCACCAACCTGTAAAGACGTGCCTGCCGCACGCAACAAATTCAAGTTCCAACACGAATCTAATAAGTAAGTCAAAGTTCATATTACTTATCCGTGGGCGACACAGTACCCCACAACCTTTAAGGGGAGTTCTGAATTTTTTTCCCGCGAGGTCGTGTCTCATTGAAACCCGACCTTGCTCCACTAAAATTGTATCAGGGCTTCCAATAGGGCTCTCTGAGTAACAAAAAGCACCATTTTGAATAGCTATTAAAATTTCAAAGAGACGCTCAGAGCCTTTTTTCGATTTTTGACCTTTAAAGCGAGATATGAATTTTTTTTCCGCCAGGTCAATTTTCAATGAAACCCGACTTTGCCGCACTAAAATCTAATCAGGGCTTCCAATTGGACTTTTTACACAACAAATTGCACCATTTCGAAAAGCCCTTAAAATTTCTGAGCGAACCCTATACTTTTTTTTCCGAATTTCAACCTTTGAGGAAAGTTTTATTTTTTTTCCCGCGAGGTCGAGTTTCATCGATACCCGACCTTGCTCCACTAAAATTGTATCAGGGCCTTCCAGAGGAATTTTCAAGGGCTGGTTTTTTTTATACGGATAGCCAATTAAATTTCAAAGAGAGTATCATAGCCTTTTTTTCGATTTTCGACCCCTGGGCGGCGTAAAAAATTTTTTTTCCCCAAAAACGATTTTCGCAAAACTCAGAGGCACGATCTGTCAACACTAAAATTGGCCAGAAATACTATTTCTGGACCGATTTTGATGCGGTAAAATGCTGGTTCCCTCTTTTTGGGCCCGAATGAAGGATTTGGAACCTATTTAAGCCCCTCGGAAGCCCAAATAGCGAAGTCGAAAAAACGCTTGTTTTTTTTGAATTTCAAAAAGTCAATGATATGAAAAGTGCTCTTAATTAAATTTAAAAATGCCCAAAAAATTATTTAGTAAAGGAAAGTCCAATCAAATAAACCATTTTCGTAAAATTAAGGTCTAATTTTGTACGAGGAATTATTGGTCACCGTCTACAGTACGCGTCATATTGATACCAGAAGAAGGTCACGGAGGTCCCGACGGTTCATTGTGATCAACCTTGACAGATTCAAGAATTCCTCATTAGCACCACCCACTTTACACTACCGTACACGCCATAGCAGTCGCATTCTTGGCTTGCACCAAGAACACAGTTCAACAGAAGTTGCCGCCGTCGAGTTTCAAACGTACGACCTCTCGAACGCCATTCTCTTACTCTACCGATTAGACTACCTTTGCTTCTAAAGACACCTGTTTTAAGGTAGGTATATTTTCAAAACGGCTCAACTCTCAATTCTTGTAACTAACATTTTGTTATGACTCGTGGTGACACAACTTTCAAAGTAGAGTAGGTCACGGACTCGGCCGGGCCTAGTTTGGCTGGACCCGGGCTTTAAAGACCTGTGTGACATCTTATGAAGAGAAATTAATGAGTTGCAAGGGCTAATCTGGAAATAAATTGTTTATCAGAATTTTTAACAAATAGACAAAAAAATTTGCTCTAAAATTTTTGCAGCTTGGTGGGTTAAATTTTACAGAATGTGTTTTTTGACCATATTTTGAAGATTTTTTAATTAGAAAAACGAGATGGCAAACGATAGTAAAATTTAATTTTGATGAATAATTTTGAAAATTTTTTTGCTCAATAGTCGTGCACCGAGCATCGTGCACCAAGGAGACGAAAATGAAAATTTCTGCCAGAAAGCGATTTTGACCGCCAGAGTGACGTAAGAGCGAGGGCGGCAACCCCTCGAGGGCAGAAATACTTCTTTTGATCCCGAGGTGGTGCATAGGACTTTTTATCGCGAGAAAAGCAAAGTTGAATTTGACAGCTGTTCAGTAATATGTTATGATGGGTTATGGATGGGCTGGTGCTTTGCTAATTAAATTAGTAAAATAAGATAAAACTTATATAAAGAGGTCATACAAAGTGATTATGAATCAAATCAAGACAACTTATAACCTAAAACAGCACAGTAGAGAGTCCGAAACTCCATAAAGAATATGGAGGACAGAAATAAGAGTTAAATTTAAATAGAGGACTTAAGCATACGTTAGCATGAATGCAATCTTTTACCCGGTATTCAATTCTTTTCATTTTATTTTTTGAGGTCTTAAGAAAAGCTAACAGTTCATATGGCTTTAAAAAATTTGCTAGAAATCATGATATAGCAAGTCAACTAGATACATATGTTTCTAGAAAATCCAATTTCCAATAAAGTGATGTAAAACATTTCCATCCAAAATTGTTTGGGAAACCAATTGTTACTCCCGTATAATAACCACAATCATAACCATAAGCCAACATAATGACCAAACCTTGCCTCCATTTATTAATCTAGGAAAGCTGGAGCTCATTTATGAGCCAAAAAGTCAAATTCGTTCTCAAAGTGTATGGCCCGACAGCTATACCAAAACTTCGTCCCAGGCTTAAGGCCTTAAGAAAAATATAAAATATCTGAAGAAAGTGAAAAAAGTAGCTCACAGTACTACAAAGGGTCGGGGTTTACTCCTAACTTTTAAGCTTTTAGGTGGTTCAAAATAGAAATTTTTGAATTTTTCTCAGATCGATGTGAAAAATCGAAATAGTGTTTTTTCAAAACATGCTTAAGGTATCTTTAACTGAAAAAAATTATAACATGATATATATCCAATCAATAAACAGCCTAAAACCTGTGCAAAAGTTATTTCGTGAACATACCTTAACCCCAACCACAAGCCCTATGAAAACGGCAAACTCTCCCAAATGTTCCTCTCAGATTTTTCGCTTGGACTTAACATTCTTCTCAAATTCATGGACCTTTAACCTCACTTAACCAAGGGACAAGACACCATAAGTTTACATGAGCCGAGCGTGTTTAAGTAAGCTACTTACGTTGCTCGTTTCACCTTCTCCTAAAATAACTTGTAGGTACATAAAAACTTGATAGTATTTTTATAATACAATCAAGGCACTAAAGTAAGAAGTTTGATTTGCAAAATGTTTTCTGAATGTGGCGATAAACCAGGATATAACATGCTAATAAGAAATCACACCTAATATAATATTTGGCTTAAAATTAATCTTAGATGTAACTATGTTTTAGTTAAATTCATTAATTTACCCCACATGCCCGGATCGTCAAAGCAAGAGTGATGATTTGAAACTGTCAGCAATGGAACGCCGTGTGTCCTTCTGGAAATTGCATTATCTAATATGTGTTTATTATAGGCCTTCGTTTTGTTTAAACATACTAAAAACGTTATGCAATTAATTAAATCCAATTAAAGCCTTAGAAAAATACTTGCCTACGATTATTTTACTAAAAAGTCCTACAGCTCCAATCGTCACATAACTACAAAGTTTCCAAAACCTTGAGGTTTGCTTTAGTTTTGGAAAAATCCAGTCTATATTTGCTGCCATTTTAGGCTTATTTTCCTCTAGCTCTATTTCTGCAATAGCTTTTAAATATATTATGCCGATATTTTGCCTTGTTTACTTGTGTACTCATGTACTGTTGTCAGCAAACGTCAGTTCTATCCACCGCCAACGTCATTCTCCGACCAAAATGTTCATAAAAATGATCGGGAAAAGTTGAGAAGCGATCCTCGGAATTTCATATTTCATGCCCGATTCTGCATCGCGGCCATCCGGAAATTTTTATTTAAATGATATTGATCAGACAAAAACATTATGAATACCTCGAGAATGGGTGCATCAATGAGTAGATTTCTAGTAGAAAGAGAATAGAATTTTAAAATTGAACGTTCATTTCGATTTGAACGTTACATATGAACGTTTCTGGTTTGTACTTGCACATCTTTTATTCATGTCGTTTTTTTAGCTAATACATCAGCTAAGAACTGGCAGAGAGGTTAAAACATGTTTTAAAGCTTAGTCGGGGACGAACGCATTTAAGTGCTTTTTCGATATAACTTATTGGACCCCTGACTTCAATGCCAAAGTTCATAGAGCTTTAATGCAGAGGGATACTTTGCTAAATTTAATGTCATCTTACATTTGCTCGAGTTTCAGCTCAATTGGAGTTAAGAAATGTCTCACCTCTTACTTACTTTGAGAGCTCTCAGCTCCTCACCCTTAATCATAGAGACTAACTGTAGATTTGTTTTTTGCTGAATTTACTACCATCTAACAGTTGCTAAAGTTTAAGCTTATTTCGATAAATTTGAAATTTTGCCCCTCTGTTCGCCAGGGGAAATATTGGGTTGCCATTGATTGACCCACCAGGTCCGTTGTTTTACATTTTTGAGACCATGACCCGAAACAAAAGTTGCTTCATCTGTCATTTTACACAACCATTCTGAAATTAGGCTCAATCGGAGCAACTAAAATTTTTACCCCTTTGAGGCCTTTCACCTCACCCCCTTAGGTACAGGAGCAAACATGATCTATCATTTGCTTGATTTGACATGATGTATAACATATACAAAACTTTCATACAACGGGAAAACCCCCTTAATTCCCCACCAGGCAGTTTCGCCAACCCTCCAGACCATGCATGACAAGAGGAAAAAAATATATAAAAGCAAAATCGGAGATTAAGCTTAAGGGTGCATTTGCAAAGATTTCAAGCAGCCCAAACTTTGCCGGCCCCTAGTTCCGTCCTTGTACTTGGTAGGGGTCATTTGTGGTACCATAATATACTAGATTTTGCACACACTACAACATACTAAAATTTCAACTCAATCGGATGTAATATAGGGAGTTTTCATAGAAACGTAAAACATCCCTCATTCCCCCCAAGAGGGGGTGAGGATCTAAAATTGTTAGCCTGCACCCCAACAGACCATGCCCTACACGATGCAAAAAACCGCAGCTCTCTAGCTTTTCTGGTTCTCAAGTTATAAAATTTCGGACAGACAGACAGACTGCAAAGCGGCCACAATAGTGCATTTTTTGCAAAATGCTGAAAATGCACTAAACACCGTAGGTCTCTAGTTCTTGTAGTTTCGGAGCCTTTGCGTCTCACACGGAAGTACGGACAAATCGGATATATAAGTAAGTATTTTATTTTCATTATTTTATAACTTGGCTTTTCGGCATTCCAAATGGTAAAATTTGGTCTCAGTGGATAGATAATTGAACAAAAATCATGGAAAAAAATTAGGGTCCTAATTTTTATTGCATTTTCATCAATTTTGAAAAAAATGCACTTATGTGTCTGATATGTCTGTCTGTCTGTCCGTCTGTCCATCTATCCGACCGTTCGAGTCGCAAAGGCTCCGAAACTACAAGAGCTAGAGACCTGCGGTTTTTTGCATGTTGTCATGCATGGTCTGGAGGGTGGGCGAAACACTTTGGTTTTTCCGGAAACTAGCCTGGGGGGTAATCAAGGGGGTTTTCCCGATGTATGCAAGTTCCATGTACTTCGTCCGATTGAGCTGAATTTTGGATATGTTATACATCGTGTCAAATCTAGCAAATCATTGACCACATGTTTTCCCGTATCACTTAAGGGGGTGGGGTGAGAGGCCTTCGAAGGGGGGAAAAATTTAATTGCTCCGATTGAGCTGAAATTCAGAACGGTCATGTAAAATGACAAAATAAGCAACTTTTGTTCGGGTCATGGTCTCAAAAATGTAAAACAACGGACTCTGGGGGTCAATAAGTGGCCACCCAAGATTTCCCCTTGGTGAACTGAAGGTCAAAATTTCAAATTCAACCGATTGAGCTGAAACTTTGGCAACTGTTAGAGATGATATCCAGCAAAAAACAGTTTTACAGTTAGTCTCTAACTGTAGAACCGTTAGTGAACGCCAAGACGACCAGATTTGCACGCTCTAAATTCGCATAATTGCGACATTTTGCCGGGCTTATCAGACCTAAAAAGGTACTGAAATGGTGAATGAGATGGCCTCTCATCCGAATAAAGTGAAGATTTGCCCCAGAAAGTGAAAATAGACTGGAAAAGTGTTAAAGCTGGGGTAGCAAAGCTACATCGAGTGGCGTTCAAACTGACGAGTCCAGTGTACAAAGTGCGTCTTATCAGCTCCACACGTAGCAGTGCTCGATTGTCGGAGAATGAACAGCTTTGCTTTCAACTTTGGAGGCCAGCGAGATTATCCAGCGTTTGGAGTGAAAAGGACGTCTCAGAGCTGAAGAAGGTCTTTCTTTACAGCCTCCCAATGGAGAGAGAGCACATAATCTTCCAAAGGGAAGTTAAAGAACAAGAGTATGTGAGATTTATGCGCTCAGAATTTGATGCTTTGATAATTCACAAATTCGTTGCGAGTGCTAAGGTCGCTAAGGTGGGTGGAAGAACTAAGCACTTCTGGTACAGGACTCTAGCACCCAACAGATAGTGAGAAATCTAAGCGAACTGAAAGGGTCAAGGAGAGTCAGGGGAAAGGATCGGAGTTTCTGAGGGGGCTTAAAATTGCTAAAGTATTTTAGGGGAACCAGAAAATTTCGAACCTCTTTGTTGTCTCTCTGGCACTGTTTCAGGAACTCTGGGACATGGGGCAACCATTGAGCACTTTTATTGTGTGTGAATTTTGGATAGAAGATAACTTGCGCTCAGTTTATGATCTACTCAGATCACAAATAGAGCGCATGAAGGTCTTCATAGCCCTCTGTTTTCTCATAATTTCTTTTTTCTTTAAAGAGCCTGTGTTTGAAACATGTTATTTGGGAACTAGGAGAAGAAATTTCCCTGTAAACCAAAAAGGAAGCTTTCTGACGCAGGATAATGAAGTGATCATTACAGTCTGAAGTGATTTCGGAAGAGCAGGAAGAGGCGGAAGAGCTGCTGATAGCGGAAGATGTTGGCAGCAACACGGTTGGGATGTTTGGACGCTAGGGGCCTTAGATGGCCTATGTGTTCAGGTCTCAAACCCATCTCCTCACAATGGTCGATTTTGGTCATTTGACGCGAAATATATCTGTTTTTCTCCTCTTTGAGAACAAAGATAGCTTAAATAGGTATCGTTAGAACCAGCAAACTATTGCAAGTTCACAGCACTTTAAATCATTAAAAAAGACCCATCCGTTTAGAAGTTATGAGGGTTCAAAGTTGAGAACCTCAAATTCGTGAAAAAAAGGCCGAAGAGGTCAACTTTGAAAATTCATATTTCCTAAGCAGATAAAGCTTTTTTGACCAAGTAACTTTTAAAAATCAGTAAAAATTGTGAAATTTCAGCAAACAACTTAAAAATGTAAAATTTTATATTTTTTAAGGGAAATTTTTTTCTCTCGAAAATAGACATTTTTGGCTTTTTTAAAGATTTTTAATTTCCGTAAAACTGATATGTGGCGTCTTTTGTCTTAGGGTCTGTTAGTGGACCTACAAGTCTAGTGTGCCATAAAAAATTCAGACAATTTGGATAACCGGAAATAGGTTTAACTGATTTGGCCTCCACAATCACCATCGAAGGATGCATAATACACTAAAAAGTGAACATAAAAATTAGCTGAAATAATTTTATCGATGTTAATGTTTTGCCTTATTTCAGAATAGACTATACGATTACTTGTATCTAATTCTAAAATGCCCGAAACAACAAATCGTAGACTTAACTCACGGAGCTCGTTTCGGGCATTTTGAATAGATAAAACTATAGTCTATTCAAATAAAAAAAAATAAAGTTAATTTTGTTAATTTTTATGTTCACTTTTTAGTGTATTATGCATCTTCGATGGTGATTGTGGAGGCCAAATCAGTTAAACCTATTTCCGGTTATCCAAATTGTCTGAATTTTTTATGGCACACTAGACTTGTGGTCCACTAACAGACCCTAAGACAAAAGACGCCACATATCAGTTTTACGGAAATTAAAAATCTTTAAAAAAGCCAAAAATGTCTATTTTCGAGAGAAAAAATTTCCCTTAAAAAATATAAAATTTTACATTTTTAAGTTGTTTGCTGAAATTTCACAATTTTTACTGATTTTTAAAAGTTACTTGGTCAAAAAAGCTTTATCTGCTTAGGAAATATGAATTTTCAAAGTTGACCTCTTCGGCCTTTTTTTCACGAATTTGAGGTTCTCAACTTTGAACCCTCATAACTTCTAAACGGATGGGTCTTTTTTAATGATTTAAAGTGCTGTGAACTTGCAATAGTTTGCTGGTTCTAACGATACCTATTTAAGCTATCTTTGTTCTCAAAGAGGAGAAAAACAGATATATTTCGCGTCAAATGACCAAAATCGACCATTGTGTCCCTTCAGGGACCGGTTAGAGAACGTATTGTAACTTGACTAGAAGCTGCATAAATGTATTGAAGTATTAAAAAAGTCTCTAAGTCTCCCAAGGGTGTCAAGCTGAGGGCTCTCAAAGCTAGTATGAGGCGAAAATTTTTTTACTCCAATTAAGCTGAAACTCGAGCAAATGTTAGATCGTATTAAATTAAGTAAAATATCTTCTACATTAAGGCTCTATGATCTGTGGGATTGAAGTCAGGGGCCCTATAAGTTTCTGCAGTGTCGGAATTTGGACAAAATATTTTCACTTCGACCCAACATTTGCAACAAATCGAGTTGAAAATGCACTCAAATGCGTTCCCGACTAAGCTTTAAACATGTTTCAGTTAATTTTTTATTGAATTTAAAATTTTTGAGGTTTTGGTCAGATTGTGGAACAGAGCGTCGTGTGCGGAACAGGGTAGATCGAATTGTGGAACAAGGAAATCGCAAGGTATTTCAAACCTCTCTGACTCCCTTAATATTAAATGAATCCATCTGGGATTTTTTTGGGGAGTACATACTCTCATGAAAAAGAGCACTTCGCGTTCGTTTACCGCTTGGTCAAAACGTTGGATCAACTTACACAATCGCTTTTCCAACGCTTTGAGCAAGTTTCGGGTTATCGTCTGCAAAAAACATTTATTTACTGCTTTTAAGTTTTTAAACGTTAGTTAAGCGCTTTTATTTTTAAGTGTTTGATCAACGCAGAAAAGCAGACAACAAATACACCGAAATCCGACAAATTGTGGTGATTTTCCGTTTGCATGCGTAAATTTCACGTAAAATAACGCCTCATTTTTGGACTGCATATATGCAGTCAAAGATTGCTTTTTAATGTAAGATTGTCACGCACACGTACATTTTATGTATAAACGGAACTGCAATATTTTGTTCAATCGTTTTGTTGAAAAGCAGTATTTTACTGCTTTGTTACAATGCGGTGAATGACTGGATAATTTTTTTAGTGGTTGACCTCTGCATTACAACGTTCAACTACCGTTTATGGTGATGCAGTCATCAAACGCTTTAAATTTAAGCAGTGATTAACCCCTAGAGCATCGAAATTTTCACTTTTTTCCGCTCTTATATGGAGCAGGCGAATCCCGTGTTTTTGTGTTCCAAGATGAATGACCCTGCGGTTTGTCCCCTACTTGGATCGAAAAAAAAAATGTTTTTTTCGGTCTTTAAGCGGGGTGAAATAGGTATCAGGAGATTCGTTATGCTCCAAGAATTCCGAAATGGCACGGCTCGTCAAGAACAACTACCTGGGAGCCGCGCAATCAGCCTCCAAAGTTCGTGATTTTTGCTCTGGAGGCGCCTTGACATGTGCACTATTTCCGGCTCTCCCCGGTCATGAAGGGGGTTGAATGGGATATCACCAGATTCTCTAGGCTTCGAGCATTGTGGAGGAACCGAGGTTTGTTAGGATTCGCCTGCTCCATATAAAATCGGAAAAAAGTGAAAATTTCCATGCTCTTGGGATTAACCCCTAAGAAATTATTCAGTCATTGAACGCTTTTTTTTATGAGAATGCATGGGGGATTGGAAAAGCCCTAGTCCAAACCGGAAGATGGCCCGCCACCATCTTGGATTTTAACCCTTGAAAAAGTAAATGCATGGGAGTTGGCTCAGTAAATCAATTATTACTGCGTTATCTTACGAAATCTATTTGCTTTACTTTTGTTTTTCAACTTTGCACGACTCCCACGCTAGTACTTTAAAGGCTATAACTAGTCTAAGCATGTCAAAAACTTTATTAAAGTTTTTTCTGACAAAGTTGCAAAGCAAGTAGGGCGTTCAAGTTTCTTCCGATTCCCTTGTTTTCAGCTATTCCCGAAGGAATAATTCCCTTGTTCCACAATTCGACCGTCCATGTTCCACAATTCGACATCAAGAAGAATTTTTTGAACGTTCACCATTCATGCAACCTTTGAGATAGAAACTTTTTTTCGATTGGAATAAATAAGGATAGTTAGGGAGGGATAGATAGGGAAGTTCAGCAATTTAAGTCAAGAAGGGAAAAACATTGTCCTGAGGGCGCAAGAGCAAAATTACTTAAGGTGTTCCACAATTCGAAGTGTTCCATAATTAGAACTTTACCCTACTTGTTTGAGCTATCTACGTACCCAAAGAGGAGAAATACAGATATTTTTCGCGCGAAATGTCGAAAATCTACCATTGTGTTCCAAAACGGAAGAATAAATTTTTCATTTAAATTTCCTCACTGCTTCATTTAGGAAGATTTTGTGACAGGTTGCTTTTCGACCGCTTGGAAGTTTCACACATGTTTGTTTCACCCGAATGGTCTGCCAGGGGCGGACATGAGTTTTAACTCATAGCTCTCCAGCTTTGTTGTTTTGCGTAAGAGATACGCAAATTTGAATTTTAGGGAACCATTACCGCCTGCCCAGATTCCGCTCATTTGCAAATTTAATCGTTAACTAGCGTTATGTATTGTCCCTTTGACTTTTCTTGGTTCTCCATTAAGATTCAAAACAACTTTCATATTGTTTTTTTTTTTTAATTTTATAATATATCATTCATTATTATGTTTAACATTTAATTTGTATTTAATATTCACAAATCTAATCTTTATAAATTAAAAGAGCTGTAGCCACAACGTAGAAATGAGAATTTTCATAAGAATAGTTAGCAAAGCTGTCATGGACAGGATCCAAGCAATATTTCATTTTAAGATTTATTCCTTGAAGTTGTTTCTGAATTATTGATACAATGACTACAATACGATATCTGAAAAAAAAATTTAAATTCTATGACAAGAAAAATTTCATGAACACATGCTAATTACCTGGAAAGATCCAATAATTTAATTTCGTCTTTTATTTCCCTCGCAAGCATTTGACTTAACTTTGCACATTTATTAGAGTCATATGAAGCAAAAATTTTTACCTCGTCTTCATCCATAAAAGCCATTTTAGTTTCAACAATATTTTCCATTGATTTGTAAATTTTTTCCACGTCAAAAGGGTAGTGATATATTATAGCTGGATCAAATCCCTCGTCAGTTTTATTTTCTTCTTCTTTGAACCTTAATTTTTTTTTATTTGCAGACAAGAGACTTACTGACTCGCTTATCGATGTTCCACTTCTGCTTTCTTTTCTTTGAGATTGACTGATTGAAAGCCTAAAAGAATTTTTTCAAAATTAAAAGTCAATTCAACCTTAATAGAACTATAATTAAAAATAGGTACGCCTTTTTTATTCGATTACTAAACATCATATTGCTTGCTATATATACAAGCTTCTGAACAGATGAGAGTAGGAAGTTGAACTAAACATTTTCCTTTCTTGAAAACTCATATCACACAACTGAAGCTGTACCTATGTTATTTCAATATCGTATACTCATGCTCACATTTGAATATCAGATCAAAATAGTTACATAGATCTACACCCATTGGTATGCCCAGAAACCTTCCGATTAAGTTTCAGTTGAGCGATTTTTTTCATGTCTACATATTAATAAATTAGGAATAATTTAATTTCAAAAGAGTAATAAGAAGAGGTCTAAGTAAAGTTAAGATTTCTTAATTAAGGGGGTTTTCCCGTCCGATTGAGCTAAATTTTGGATATGTTATACATCATGTAAAATAAAACAAATCTTAAAATACATCTGTGCCCTTAGTGGTGGGGTGAGAGGCCCGCAAAGGGGTAAAAATTTTTGTTGCTCCGATTGAGCTGAAATTCAAAATTGTCATGTAAAATGACAAATAAAGCGACTTTTGTTTCGTATTATGGTTTCAAAAATGTAAAGAACTGGACCTGGGGGGTCAATTAGTGGCCACCCAACACTTCCCCTGGCGAACAGTAGGGAAAAATTTCAAATATCATCGATTGAGCTAAAACTTTGGTAACTGTTAGATGGTAGTAAATCCAACAAAAAACAGTTTACAGTAAATCTCTATGACCTAAGGGTGCGGAGCTAAGGGCTCTCAAAGTTTGCATGACGTAAAAATTTTGTAACTCCAACTGAAATTAAACTTGGGCAAATGTTAGATAACATTAAATTTAGCAAGATATACTTCAACATTAAGGCTCTATGACCTGTGAGATCAAAGTCAGGGGTCCAACAAGTTTCTACAGTGACGGAATTTGGGACATAATATTTTCACTTCAACCCAACTTTTGCAACAAAGCGAATTGAAAATGCACTCAAATGCGTTCGTCCCTGACTAAGCTTTAAACATGTTTTTCAAAAACGTGCGATTGTCCGTTTTGCAATTAAGTCCTTCTTTGACGGCTTGTAGCTCTGAATGAGCCTGGTTTTAGTATCAATCGACTAGAAAAAGACGCGAAATTCGTTTTCGTAAAGAAATTGGCTCTTCCATAGCTCTTCTGCCGTTTTGAGAAGCTTGAATGAGCCAAGAGAAGCCAAAGAGGAGCCAACAAGGTGCCATGAGGGGCCAATGAGGAACCAGGGAAGAACTAAAGAGGAGCCAAGAAGGGGCCATGAGGAGCCAAGGAGGAGCCAGAAAAAGCCAAGGAATAGCCATGAGGAACCAAGGAAGATCATTAATTCAAATTTAACCTCTTCAATGTATGTTGAATCTTTTGTCCAAGAAATATAAATTGATAGTATATTAAGTAATATCCTACTCGTTCCATGTTGGAACATGGGCAACTGTGATAGAGCTGTCTTAAACCAACTGTGCGTTCAAATTTAGAGACTACGTGGCCACGTTTAATATACTCATCCGTTACACTAAGGTTAGGTCGACTTTAAGGCTATTCGGGCAGAGCACATCGCTACATTTGTTAGCTGATGGGGTAGGTGGGCGTAGTATTCCATGGAAAAAAATTTTTCGACGTTTTGGGCCTAGAAACTTAATTATAATTTTGTTCAAATTTTTTATGATTTTTTGAGTGGTCAACGAGCTCGCAGCGACCATCCTGAGTGCTCTGGTAGCTCCCATATCAAAATATATAAATTCCATAGAAATTCCAAAAAATCATATGGGAGCCTGCTGTGGCTCTCAAAATGGTCGCAGCGAGCTTGTTGGCCACTCAAAAAATCAGAAAAAATTTGAAATAAAGTATGAATAAAGTTTTAGGGCCAAAAACCCGAACAAAAAACTTTACCATCGAAAACTAAGCCCACCTACCCCATCAGCTATACTAATATGGCCACCCCACAACAGAAGCCCACAAGTGTCTTCTTTCTAGTGATTATTTGGTTAGTTCGCTAAAAATCTCATTCTGGGGGTTCAAATGGGTCAAGGTCTGAAAATGACGTAAAAATGACCATCGTTCCTGCAACCTTCAAAAGCTATCTCGTCCTCAGATATACAGCGGAGAAATATGATTGAGCACTTTTTGTGCTTGTAAAAGATGTGGCTAAAATCAAATTGAGCGTTTTTTTTAATTTCTAAGCAAAGTTAAAGGTCAAAACGTGCAAAATTTTCAAAAATCTGTATCTCCGCTTTTACTTCACCGATTGACCTTGTTATAATTTTAAAAAACGTCTAAATTTAGTTCCTTTCCAATTAAAAAAAATTCTGAGCTGCAGCCAGCCGTTTAGGCGTGAAAAATCAAAAACTGAAAAACTTTAGCCCCCTCTAGCGGAGCTCAGGTAAAACATAAAAAAGTTTCCTTGAAAACGTTTTCTATATTTTTTCCCTTTCGAATGAAATGATGGAAAGTTTTCTGGGTTCAATTATTTTTGAGAAAAACGTAGCCCAAAATCACAAAAATCGATTTTCAAGTCATGGCTACCGTGAATTTTGACGGACGATTTAATCAGGAAAAAATCGAAAAAAATAGAAGGAGCCCCCGGAGATAGGGCTTTATTTTTTACGGACTATCTGGAAAAAATATAATATCCGGAGGTCCGGAGGGAAATAGAGGAGAACGGGCCTATATGATAAGCCTCCAGGGGAACTCCCAGAACTCCGAAGCTCCTTAAAACCCAGGACCAAACTATAGCTCGTGCATCTTTTGAAGAGTGTGCGCATCTATAGAGTCATCATTCGCCTTGCTACGTGCCCTTGGAGCACGTAGAAAGGATAGGTCTTCACCTTTGGAGAATTATTGCTGCAACTTATTCCTTTGATCTCTCGTAAAGATACTTAAGATCTACCTTTTAATAGGAACAATTTTTTCTGCCGACCTTTTTATAACTGGTTGTGTGATTTTATTCACCGAAAAAAAATTAATCCATAAAAACTTATTTTCGCACCAAAATAAGATAAAAATTAAAAGGTTTCTTTATTAAAAAGTGCCTGGTACTAAAATAGCAACATTAAATTTTTACTTCTCCAAACTGAATTTATTTGGTAAAATTTTAACTTGCTGACGGAATCAACCAAAGTAAAATAATTAAAAGTTTTATTTTATGGTTTTCTTTTTTGTTGAGACATTTTACATTTCAGGAAACCAAACGTGCCATTTCCAAATAGT